>CP139502.1:141144036-141359739 GCA_021014915.2 Artemisia tridentata subsp. tridentata | reverse complement strand
TGAAAATACTTCGACTTTGAGGCAAATCTCCTATCTTGTATAAGGTAGTGAGAAAATCATCGGAATTGCAATTTAGATTCGTTATCGAAATTGCCAAGTTCTATCGCAATTCAGATAAGTTATCGAAATTGTAAATTTCTGTCGCAATTGCAAAGTCCATCGCAATTCCCAGATTCATCGAAATTGAATAGTCCATCGGAATTCAGCCATTTTTTTGGAAATCAGATAAATCCATCGGAATTGTAAAATTTCATCGGAATTCAGTAACCTCATCGCAATTCAGTAATCTCATCGCAATTGGCAACTGTGAACAGTGTTTCGTCGGAATTGATTGTGAACAGTGTTTTGTCGGAATTGAACAAGAAAAACATCTAATTTCACACTTAACCAAAACCAAACTTTATAACTCATAACACACATCTCAATTGTCTACAAGATCAACAAAAAAATAAGAATGTCTCAACCACCGAACTACAACTATTTTTACAATCAACAACAGTAGTATCATCAACAAAAACAATATCCTCAACAACCATAATATCCTCAACAACAACTCTTTATGCAACAACATCAGTTTTTCCCTCAACAACAACCAATGCAGTCCTACCCACTTCCAGCAAAACAACCTCACTGGTTTGATCAGATGTGTGAAGCAATAAGTAGTCAACAATTAAGACACGAGGCTAGATCCTTAGACATACCTCATATGCTCACTCCGAGTAACTACGTGCAATGGGCAAGTCGATTTATACGGTTCATTGAACTCAAGAAACCGCATGGAAAATACTTGAAAAAGGCAATCATTGAAGGACCATTTCAAGTGCCTACAACAACGGTTCCTGGAGATCCAAATGTCATTCCTCTAAGAGAAGCAACTGTGACCCCTGTTCTTGATGCTCAGCTTACAGCAGAACAAGTACTTCAAAAAGAAGCCAATGAACTTGCAATGTCCTACATCCTTCAAGGAATTCCTAATCCTATCTTCAGAAGTATTGGTGCACAGAAGACTGCTAAGGACATGTGGGAACACGTTCATCTTCTCATGGAAGGAACTGAATTGAACCAAAAAGATATGGAATCAAAACTCTATCTAGAATACACCATGTTCATGATTGAAGCTAGAGAATCATTAGAGTCGTATTACCATAGGTTCACCAACATCATAAACGACTTAGACATGCACAACATTGTTCTACCCAGGATTGCAGTAAACACAAAGTTCTTCAGTTGTCTTGGCCCTGACTGGCAGAAGTATGTTACCTTTGTCCGTCAAGCAAAGAATCTACACAACGCATCCTATGGGTTGTTGTATGATTATTTGAAGCATCATCAGTCAGAGGTTGATAAAGATAGAGCTGCTCGTGGAGGTTATTCACCGTCAACAACTCCAAACTCACTAGCATTGATAGCTCAATCACATTTTGCTCCACCATCAAACCAGGATTTTGGTCAACAACAACAAACCTTTGCTCATCCTCAACAAACCTCATCGAATCAAATCATTCCATATGAATCTACACCACAGTCATCTGACAATCAACTGGTTCCTTATGACAACACGGATTCCATGCTTTACTCTAATGTCAACAGTGATGAAGATGATGCTTTCAATTCATTGAATGAAGGCTTTGCTTTAATTGCGAGAGCTTTTAGCAAGTTTTCCAACAAATCCAACAACAGTCTTCGTAATTCATCCAACACTCGTAATCAAGCTGTGGTCCAAAATGGAAGAGTTGAGATTCAGAACAGAGCTTATGGAAGAAATGGATCGGGAGGCTACATGGGAAACTCAGGAACTGGTCAGAGGTTTAATTCAGAAGGAAGCAGTAGGAACAGTGTTGGTACTCCACAAAGAAGGGCTGAGATTGTTGAAGCAGGGAATCAAGGGATTGCAAACACAATGGTGAAATGTTACAACTGTGGAGGGAAAGGTCATTAGGCCAGTGCATGCCCCAAACCGAGGACAAGAGGCAGTGCCTACCACAAGGAAGCTCTACTTCTTGCTCTTAAGGATGAAGCTGGGGGCACTCTTACCGAAAAGGAGCACAACTTCATGGCTAATGCATACTCTGATGATGATATGGAAGATCTGAAAGCTAATGCAGCCGTGATGTTGATGGCCAACATGCAAGAGATACACATGAGTGAAACAGACCCAGTATATGATACTGATGTCTTGTCTCAGGTACCTGATTCAACATGTCTCATTCATGAAATTGTAACCCCATCTGCATCTGCATCAGCTGAAGAGCATGTTGTTCAAGATGACTCATTCTTATATCCTTAAGTCGATGATCAAATGAACACAGTAGTTACATTTGATGAAGATCAAATTAACCCGGTTGTTACATTTGATGATCCTCTTAATGATGATAATAATGATCAACTTGAACAAGATGATCTTTTGCTTGGTCCAGATCCAGAGCTCATGACCTTACTCTTGACCACCCAAACCCAGTTGGACTCACAGAAATCCTAAATTGATAAATGCAATGAGATAAATAGAAACTTAAAGGCAAAAGTTTCATTATTGACTAAGGATCTTGATTGCTATAAACTTCAACTTTCAAACTATGAAACAAAAAAAAAACGGGAAAAAAGTTTTGAAGTTGCATTCCAACAATCTTATGTGAGAGAACAAGAGTTAGAACATCAGATACGAGAATTAACTGTTTCCAAAAATGACTTGATTTCACAAATGGAACAAGAAAGATTAGATTTTCAAAAACAAGTTGACCACCTACACTCTGAATTTTCTAAAACAAAAACAGAGTTGTCAACTTGTCAAAATAATTTTTCTGAACACAAACAAGTATCAAGGAAACGGGTTGATTCCTATCTTGAGGAAATCGTTGAGTTGGAATGTAAACTAAAAGAGTTTCAAAAAGTTGTGTATAAAACTGGTGAGTCAGTAACAACAATTCAGAAATTTACTCTAAAGCATAATCCCCAAGGATATGGATTTGCTATTGGGGATGACAAACCACGTTTTTTTCAGAAAGCACTCAAGGAAAATCCGAAGTTATATAGTGCAGAACATCTGTTTGATGACTCTATTATGCGTGTTGTTGTTTATAATTGTGAAGAAGAAATGAAACAGGACGAAGAGAGTCGATCTAAAATGAGCAATGTCAAATTTAATAAACCATATGTTTACTCAAAAGTACCTCATATTAGCGACACCTTCGTACCTCAACAAGATAAAACAGAACAGTCATGGTTTTTAATGCAAATGAATGAATCTTCCGAGGTTGGTCCTGTGAACACAGTAGCACAAGTCAATGGTCCTTTACCAAATTCAGGTGTAATTGAACCATTGCCAAAACAATGTCTTGTCCTCAGATATTTTAATACATTTATGGAAGACATTAAATTTTTGGAACAAGCAATTGAACGAAATTCTGAGATAAAAGTCTCTACTTTTCTTTTTCCCTATGAAAAAGAAAATAGAGAAATTTTTCAAAAACAATTTTTGCCACACGTTCAACACCTACGTCTTTGTGCTACTCATTGGGAACAGGAACGTCAATCATAAGTAGCATCCATGATGAACATTTTCGATGCAACTGAATAAACGATCTCAAAACAAAAATGTAAAAACAAAGCTTTGCAAAAAGAAGCAGATAGACTCTTAGAAAATTTTCTATGTTCTGATGTTATATCTGTGTTCATGAATTCCATTTATGTGTCTTGCAATGCAATGCTTGTTGATGCTCATTCTGTTGATACTGAAAAATTGAGACTTGAACTTGAAAATTTGAAAAGAGAAAATGAGAGAATTGCCAAAGTCAGTGATGATGTGCAAAATAAATTGTCAAAAGAAAATTTTCAACTCAATCAAAAGTTGCAATGGTGTCAGACTCAGAGTCTTGACTTTGAGTTAAAATTACAAAGTAAAAAAGAATCAATGTCCTTTCAAAACAGTCATGCTTCCAAAATTCAGAATATTGAAAAAGAAAATGTTGTTTTAAAACGTCAAAGTGTTGAATATGAAAAGGACAGTGATGAAGTTTGTCAAAACAGGAATGACACTGTTCGCTTAAACCGAGAATTGGATTCCAAAATTCAGCAAAAGAATCACATCATCATTGAATTGAAAGAGAAAATCAAATTACTTGAAAAAGGGAAATTTGTTCACAAAAATGTGATTGCACCAGGAATGTATAAAGTAGATGAGACACCTAGGAAAGCATCCTCTCAGACCACTAATGTGAATGCTTCGACTTCTACAGGAATAGTCACCCCTCCTAGCGTTAGCAGATCCAAGCCCAAAAGGAACAAAAAGAAGACTAGTATCTGGCAACGTAAGAGAAGCACACCTAAAGACCAAGAAGTAGAAGACCACATTAGAAATCTGAATAAAAAGCATGTTGTGTCTGATGTAGAATCAAACTTTAAAATGTGTAATTCTAATCGTGATGTAACAAATGCTAAGACTATGAATGTTGTTAATGTTGATGCTTTTTGTGTGTTTTGTCGTTCAAGTATATTGTCTGGTGATCATAAAAACTGTGTTGCAAAGACTCTTTTTTCTCGTAATCAGAAACATACATATAGAACTTCCTCTAGGCCCACTACTGTTTTTAAGTCAATATTAGGAAAACCGCCAAATGTAGTTTCTAAGACTGCCGTAGACAAAACCATAGTTGCTACTAAAGCAATCCAATCACCTAGTGCATTTACTAAGAAGAAAGCAGAATCTAGTTGGACATGGCAACATTGGCTACAAAGGAAACCTAGTTTTACTTGGTTACCTAAAATGCTTAATAAATGTGCTACTAACCCAACGGGTTCCACCGTTACCGTCTCTCCATCTGCATTGTCTTCATGTGATGCAGGTGATTCAAATTGTACTTTGGATTGTTGATAGCGGATGTTCCCGACACATGACAGGCAACCTCAAACTTCTAGTAAACTTTGTTGCAAATTTCATAGGAACTGTCAGATTCGGGAATGACCACTTTGCCGCTCTAATGGGCTATGGGGATTATGTCAACGGAAACATCGAAATTAGCCATGTATACTACGTTGAAGGCCTTGGACATAACCTTTTCTTAGTAGGACAATTTTGTGATGGTGATTTGGTAGTTGTATTTAAGGAGAAAACCTACTTCAATCGTGATCTACAAGGAAACGACCTCATGACAGGCAAACGCGGAACGAGTCTCTACACCATTTCCATGCCAGACATGACTGCTTTTTCTCCAATTTGTTTACTCTCCAAAGCACACTCTACAAAATCATGGCTATGGCATAAACAACGGTCCCATTTGAATCTCAAGACAATGACAGATCTTGCTCGTCATAAACTAGTTGACGGTCTTCCAAAGTTTCGGTATGCTAAAGATCACCTTTGTCCAGCATGTGAACAAGGGAAGATTAATCGTGCTCATTTTCCTTCTAAAACCGAGCACAATACTGATCATGTTCTCCAACTTCTCTATATGGATTTGTATGGCCCGATGCGTGTTCAAACAATCAACGGGAAGCGATACATATTGGTAATCGTTGATGATTTTTCCAGATGGACTTGGGTCTACTTCCTACGAACCAAATATCAAGCTCCGTCGATGATCATCACCTTTCTCACTAAAATTCAGGTTCAGCTTTGCAACACAGTTAGAAAAGTTAGAACAGATAACAGAACTGAATTCAAGAATCACACTCTTCGAGAGTATTTTGAGAAAGTGGGGATTGAACACCAAACATCTATTGCACGCAGCTCAGAAAAGAATGAAGTTGTCGAAAGACGCAAGATGACGTTAGTGGAAGCTGCAAGGATGATGTTAATAAACGCTCAGTTACCTGATTACCTCTGGGCTGAAGCTGTCTGTTAATACAAATATCGTCCTAAAAACGTTATTTATATTTTACGATCTTTGATTTATTTTGTTAATGACAATTATAAGGTTTATCCTTAGCAAAGCATAAGTATATGTTAAAGTCTTTTACATTTTAGTAACAAGCTTTTTAAAACACATTTACATATCGCATGATCACTAGGAATTACACATTACATACATATATACATTTACATGTTTATTTTTATTTTTTTAAAATGGAAATACACATGACATCATGGCATGCATTATTTACAAATCTTAGTTGACTTTACAATATATTTTGGAAAGATCTTGAAGCTAAAGAGTTGACTTTGTAAGATCATGACATGACTAGACAAGATATGGTAAGATTTGGAAATCCCTTAGCTGGCATGTTCCCGCGGAACTAAACCAGTACAAGGGCGGAACCCTCATTTTGGTTCTGCCAAATCCGCCGCCCGTTTGATCAGTTTTGCCTATAAATAGCAAGCTGATCATTCAAGCACGCTTATCACTCATGTAGCTTAAATTATACACTCATTCATTTGTACATTACTAACCCATTACATTCATTCATTTCATTCTTAGTGATCTCTCTTTTGTAGCAAAGAAGATCAAGCATACAAGCTTCAACACTCTGTTGCTAGTCTTGATAGTTAGATACTGTGTGACTTGTTAGTATTCACACATCATTGTCTATACCATTCATTCAGTAGAGTTTGGTTAGTGTTTTAGTCCTCAAAACACATAGAGTGTCGGGAGTGGTTGTACCCCTGTTAAAGAACCAACGGGAGTGGTTGTACCCTTGTAAAAAACCCGGTGTTTAGCTTAGTACCGGATAAAGAGTAAGCGACGTGTAAAGGTTTCTCCACCTAGAAGGGAGCTTGTTTCTTAGTGAAGAAAAACTCTCGGGTTAGAGGCTCGAGGAGTGGAGTAGGGCAAGGAAAAGAGTCCTTATAGCCGAACCACTATAAACATCTGTGTTGTGTGGTTTGATCATTTATTTCCTTACTTGCTTTATATATATTGTTTGATTGTCTGATGTGACATTTCATAAATTCAAGGTCATTCTTTAAACCATAATATATTTCATTTTCTCTTGAGTAAAAATTTACTTTTTAATTTTTACCCGATTTAGCAAATTTCGCGTTTAAAGCTTTTCTCGAGCCGTGCTTAGGATTTCTATCCGTGTCCTTATCTTAAGTGATTCAATATTCCTTCATTTACTCATAGGAATCAAGTAATCCTATTTTTCACATTTCCCACTTCGTTTCACCATTTCGTTAATTTTTAGCAACTATTCGCGTTTTAACATTTAAACCTTTACATTTTATTTTACCACTACATTTTTTATACTTAACTAATAACTTAAAAAAGAAAAAAAAAAAAAAAGAAGATAAACCCTCCCCCCATTAAAGCCTAGGCCGGCCACCCCTTTTACCATATTCACACTCTTCATTTTTCATATTCCAAGAACTTCATCATTTCATTTTCCATGCAAATCTCACTCAAAACTCAAAGACCATCCATATCTCTTTCTCCTCTCATCCTTGCTGCCGAAATTATCACATAAACACACTCATATCATCTTGATTTTTATCACATAATCATCTCCACAACATCTTCTTGAGGTGCTCACAAAAGATGGTGGTTTGAATCAAGGTTTTGAAGGTTCTATTGGAGTTTTCTTGGGGTTTTCTTGAAGTATTCCTCAAGGTCGATTAGAAGTCCTTACAAGGTGTTTAGAAGCTGATTTTTAGGGTTTATCAAGGGTAATACTTGCGTATAAAGGTTGGTTGAAAGGCTTGGGTATTGAATCTCTTGGTTGGTGATTATTAGGCTAGTGTTCTTGTTCTTGGTCTCTTGTTTCTCATCCATAAAATCCTTGTAAGGAACCAACCTTCATCTTTTCATTTCTCTACTGTATTTACATGTTACTTTATGTGTTTTATATGTTACATAAGTTAGTGATGCTTAAATATGTTTGGTACATACTAAAAATCACTAGAAAATCCTAATAGGACTTGTTTTGCAAAATAATCTGCTGATCAGTGGAAAAAACGTAATTAACTGGACGAAACATTAGACCATGGACCTAAACTAAAAATATGTAGTTGTAGATCTATGTCTTGTGGTCATTTCCACGGGTGGTGATTCCCGTGACGACACCCGATGATTAAACTAAAAATGTTTTTGTGAAACATGTCATATTCTGAGTAACAGATTTGAAACCTATAAAAGTAATTTTTTTTGTACACGACCACCTGTTGCTCAAAACATAATAGTTGTAGATAACATTTCAACTTAAACGTGACCATAAGAATGAGATTAATCGGGCTTGTAGAACTCAAGATATTGTATTTTTCGCGGGACTGTTGTGATGTTAGTGATTTCAGAACTGGATAGTAAGGGAAAAATAATAATTTCACTACTGTTACGAAATTTCTAAATTAGTGGGCCCCACAAATATTGTTAGTATGGTCGAATACCTTTCCGGGGACATAAAGAACATAATTTTTTGACTTACGGTTTGGGAGATATAAATTTTTGAAAGTGGTTAAGTTATGAAAATTTCATCAGCTTTGTAATTAAAAACTATAGAAAGGATAGTAACTTGTATAATTGGACCTTAAGTTTTATTTTGAACCACTTAGTGTATTTTGGACCTTTAGACACAATATGAACCTTTTGACTAAATTGGACTCTTAGACTTAAATTGGACCTTTAATACTTATTTTGGACTTATGGTTAATGATGGACTAAAACTTGAGATTTTTGTAAGAAAGGTAAAATTTAAACTTGTAAATCATTTTTAAAATGTCACATTGAATCTTGATACGTATTTAAGCTTTCAGTACCAAGCATAATTGAGATTGTAACTTATTGAACACATAGAATTAAAGGTATCATTATTCTTAGAATCTAAGGCACGCGCGTATATTCTAGGTTGCTCGTAAGGTTCTTGCGGTTATTACTTGATCTCTTCACTTGATTGTTCACATTTGATTACGGTGAGTTCATAGCCTCGCCTTTACTCATTTTAATGTTTTATAAACCTCGCGAGGGGGACACATGCTAGTTTTAAAAACCGAATACAAGTAGTTTTTGGTATGCTGGACCCGATTACATAATTATAGTTATTGAGTATCTCTTGCCACTTAAAGTCCCTAACTTCATGAACCGTTAATTCCATGGGAAACGCTAATATTATGAATATGCATATTTGGTTTGACAAGCCTGTCTGGGTGAGTAGCGCTCACTATAACGGGTAGCATAATATTGAGAATATCTTGGTAAAATTGGCAAACTTACCTCTTTAGGGCATACTTTAATTTCGGTTAAGTTTCGGTGTCATGAGCTCAATACTATAATCTGATTACATGACTTGTAGTGCATTACTTGTCGCCCGATGAATAATACTTGTATTCAACTTATTACTTATTAAACTCTATGGATTTCACTCAACTTTATGTTGACCTTTTTAGCATGTTTTATCCCAGGTCCGTAATATGTTAAAGCTTGGATGGGCGGCGCAAGTATATGGATATCGACAATGATGGCCCATGTTTTAAAATCACATTTGATGAAAATTAAACTTTTAAACTCATGTTATGTTTAAACTTATGTTGCTTTTAAACTCTTATGTTGTGTTGAACTTTGGGACCTACTTTTGCTTACTCTAATTTTATCGAATGTGAAAGTTTTATTATAAACGTCTCTATTTTGAGTTCGTTTACTATACTTGTACTATGTGGCTAATAAATAGCAGCCCATGTTGTATTCCGCTGCGTTCCAAAAATGGGGGTGTTAAATCTGCTTTACTTTGAAATCACGTTAAGTATACAAAGCTAAGAAAAGTTTAAAACTGTAAAAACTATTCAACCCCCCTTCTAGTTTTTCACAATTGGCATCAGAGCTACATTACTCAAGATTTTCAAATATATTGTATTTTAAAACTTGAAATGATCAATGGATTTTGAAAACTTCAAAGAAGGGCAATCTATGCAAAGGCCACCACTATTTGAACCAAATAGTTTTATATATTGGAAAAATCGCTTTGAAACTTATGTGAAGTCAAAGGATATAGATTTGTGGTATATTATTGTAGAAGGTGATAATAAACCTATATCTAATATATCAGGTGGTCGGGATGAGGGTACTTCTCTTACTCGTCATAGTGATGAGCAAAAGAAGCTGATTGCCAAAAATAATGAAGCCAAAATGATGCTTTATAATGCCTTACCTACGAAAGAATATGAAAGAGTTTTTATGTGTAAAACGGCTAAGGATATTTGGCAATCATTGATTATCACTCATCAAGGGAACTCACAAGTCAAAGATAACAAAATTGATCTTCTTGTTCAACAATATGAACAATTTGTTATCTCTGAAGATGAGACCATTGATAGTGCTTTTGCTAGGTTTAATACTATAATTACTTCTCTTAAAGCACTTGACGAATCTTTTTCTAGTAAGAACTTTGTTACAAAATTTCTTAGAGCACTTCATCCGAAGTGGAGAGCAAAGGTGACAGCTATTGAAGAATCCAATGATCTTTCTAGCATGACACTTGACGAGCTCATCGAAAATCTCAAAGTTCACGAGATGGTAATGGAAAAAGACTCAGAAATAGTTAAAGGCAAAAAGGAGAAGATGAAGTCCATTGCTTTAAAAGCTAAAGTAGAATCAAGTGATGAAAAGTCTAGTTCGAGTAGTGAAGATGAAGAGTATGCCATGGCCGTTAGAGATTTCAAAAAGTTCTTTAGGAGACGAGGAAAGTTCGTAAGACAACCTCGCGAAGAAAAGAAATCCTTCTGGAAAGACCATGATGATAGGAAAGGAAAAATGGATAGGAAGTGTTTTAGGTGCGGGGATTCCGGTCACCTAATAGGAGATTGTCCAAAGCCTCCAAAGAACAAGTCTCAAAAAGCATTCGTTAGTGGAGCTTGGAGTGACAGTGATGGTGATGACGACGAGCCTAAGAACGACGAAGTTGCTCTCATGGCTCATGACTCAGAAGAGGTGTGCTTGAAAGTCGGGTTAGAACCGGACGAGTGGATCAAAGATAGTGGGTGTTCAAGACACATGACGGGAAACAAAAGCCTTTTCTCAACCTACCAAGTGTATGATGGAGGTAATGTCACATTCGGTAGCAAGGTTAAAAGTAAAATCATCGGAAAAGGTACAATCTCTCATGACTCTCTCACTATTGATGATGTTGCTCATGTAGATAATTTAGGATTTAACTTGCTTAGTATTAGTCAATTATGCCGCAAAAAGTATAACGTCCTTTTTAGTGAAAATGGAAGTAAAATACTTAAGGATGGCATAACTGTAGGAAAAGGTGTTTTAAAGAATAACGTTTACGTTATGAAGTTAGACAAAACACCTAAAGACAAACTTTGTCTCACTTCTTTGGACGAAAACTCAACTCTATAGCATAGACGCTTAGGTCACGCCAATATGAGGTTAATCCGATCCTTATCATCTAAGGAACTCGTTAGGAACCTACCCAAGTTGAAATACGACCAACACTTTTGTGATGCTTGCAAAATTGGAAAACAAGTTCATAATAGCCATAAGGCTAAAAACATGGTGTCTACATCTAGGTGTCTAGAATTATTACATATGGATTTGTTTGGTCCATCCGCTATACAAAGTTACGAGGGAAACTTCTATACTTTGGTAATAGTAGATGATTACTCTAGGTATACTTGGACTAAGTTCTTGAAAACTAAAAATGAGGCATTTGATAAATTTGAAATTCTAAGTAAGAAAATTCAAAATCAAATAGGAACTAACATTGTGTCTATTAGAACCGACCACGGTCGTGAATTTGATAACGAAATCCAATTCGGAGCTTTTTGTGATGCTAATGGCATAACACATAATTTTTCGGCTCCTCGAACTCCTCAATATAATGGTGTAGTAGAACGCAAAAATAGGACAATTCAAGAAATGAGTAGAATTATGTTAAATGAACAAAACATACCCCAAAAGTTTTGGTGTCACGCCGTAGATACATCCACATACATCTTGAATAGAGTATTAATTAGACCATTTTTGAAAAAGACTCCATATGAGTTATATAGAGGCAAAAACCCTATTTTAGGATATTTTAGAGTTTTTGGAAGCAAGTGCTTCATTTTAAACACTAAGGACTATCTCACCAAGTTCGACCCAAAGTCGTATGAAAGTGTATTTCTTGGGTATTCGCAAAGTAGTAAAGCCTACATAGTTTTGAACAAAGAAACCTCAAAAGTCGAGGAATCGTCGAACGTAACATTCGAAGAAAGTCCACCTCCCTCTAAGACATCACCTTTGGTAGATGATGACTTAGTTGAAAGTCAAATGGTTGAAAACCAAGAAAACATAGAAAATGACAAAGAAGACGAACCGGTAAAAAGAGAGACAGTCAACATCAAAGAATCTAAAAGTCATCCATTAGACAACGTCATAGGAAAAATTAACGAAAGAACCTTATGGTCAAAAGTCCAAAATGAAAGTAATTTATTTTGTTTTGTTTCAACTATTGAACCTAAAAATATTAATGAAGCCATAAAAGATGAATCTTGGGTCATAGCGATGCAAGAAAAATTAAACCAAGTTGTTAGAAATGACGTTTGGACATTAGTCCCTCAACCTCAAAATCAAACCATAATTGGAACCAAATGGGTGTTTAGGAACAAAATGGATGAAAATGGAGTAGTGTCTAGAAACAAAGCTAGGCTAGTAGCTCAAGGCTACAATCAACAAGAAGGTATAGATTACGATGAGACATTTGCATCCGTCGCTAGGCTTGAGTCAATTAGAATATTACTTGCATATGCATGTGCACACCACTTTAAACTATTCCAAATGCATGTTAAAAGTGTTTTTCTAAATGGTTTTATTAATGAGGAAGTGTACGTTGCACAACCTCCCGGCTTTGCCGATTTTGAAAAACCTAATCATGTCTACAAACTTAAGAAAGCCTTATGCGGACTTAAGCAAGCACCAAAAGCTTGGTATGATCGACTTAAGACTTTCCTAGTTGACCATAAGTATACCATGGGCCTAGTAGATAACACTCTTTTCACCAAAAAAAAGGGATCACATATTATCATAGTCCAGATATATGTGGATGACATTATATTTGGTTCTACTTGTCAAGAGTTATGCGATGAATTTTCAAAAATCATGCATGATGAGTTTGAAATGAGTATGATGGGGGAACTAAACTTTTTCTTAGGTCTCCAAATAAAACAATTAGAAGATGGGATATTCTTCAACCAATCTAAGTATATAAGGGATATGCTTAAGAAATTTGGTCTTGAAGACTCCAAACCCATGAAAACACCAATGTCTTCCGAAACCAAACTCACCAAGGATGACGAAAGTGAATCCGTAGATAGCACTAAGTATAGGGGAATGATTGGTAGTTTACTCTACCTCACGGCTAGTAGACCGGATATTATGTTTAGTGTTTGTCTATGTGCACGCTTTCAAGAAGATCCCAAAATATCCCATCTTGAGGCCGTTAAACGGATATTTAGATATATCAAGGGTACTACACATTTAGGATTATGGTATCCCAAAGGAACGGGAATGGAAACCATAGTATATGCCGACTCAGACCATGCCGGTGACTATGTCGATAGAAAAAGTACAAGTGGTATTTGTACTTTTGTTGGGCATTGTCTCACCTCATGGTTTGCCAAGAAGCAAACGGCCCTAGCAATATCAACAACTGAAGCCGAGTACGTATCTGCAGGAAAGGCGTGTCAACAAGCACTGTGGATGAAACAAGCTCTCGTCGACTATGGAATTGAACTCAACGACATCCCCATTCTTTGCGACAACAAAGGAGATATCGACCTTAGCAAAAATCCAGTCTAACACGCTAGAACCAAACACATAGAAATACGTCACCATTTCCTACGCAACAATGTTCAGAAGGGAAATATCTCAATCGAGAAAGTTTCCTCAGAGGACAACATTGCCAATATTCTCACTAAACCTCTTAAGAGAGCATCCTTTAACTTTCTTAGACTTGGTTTAGGACTAATGGAACCTAGTGAGTAGATAAAACCTTAGCTTGAACCGTAGATTAACCAAAAACCAAAAATCTCAGCCTGATCCACGGAACCAAACGAAAACAAGGGCGGACCCCTTGTTTTGGTTCCGTCGGATCCGTGGCCCCCTAAGTAAGATTCTTAGTTTATTAAACAAACACCCTGTACTATTCATCACACTTCCCAAAAACATACAAGCTACTGGAACTAGACTCAAAATCAACCAAACTCACAATTTAGGCCATTTCCTTCCATCAATTTATGCTCTAAACATCTCTGATAATCATGCCTCCCGTGAATTATTATGATCACAAAGAAACCGTCAAATACCTACCTAAACATCACAAAACCAAAGGACTTAGTGAGGAACAAGTTGAAATATTCAAAGCCTTAGAAAAATGCTATGTACATGAGGGTAGAACCATAGACCCCTCATTCCTAGAAGGAACCGTTCTTAGAGAACAACTTGCTGCCATTTTATTCGATTGTCTCCTAGACATCGATGAACCCATAATCCCCAGATTCATACTTAAATTCTATGCAACTGTAGGTCTCAGCACAAATGATTATGGTTACATGAATGTTCATTTCAAAATAAACCAAGCTCAGTTCAACATCCCTCTAGATCAATTTGGAGATGTCTTAGGTGTTCCAAGTCATGGAGATTATTTCTATTCGGACAAATGGTCATTGTCCATTCTCGATTCCAACCTTGATCGTATGCATCCATACGACATACCTCTAATCTCAAAAGAGGACATCCATGCTCATCTTTTTGTTCCTAGAACCTCCCACACTAGGACTAGTCGAGTAAAAGAGGTAGATCGTGATCTGTTTGGCATGGAGCTAAACGAACTTAGGCCCCAATTCAAAAAGCTCGAGGAAGTTCTTAGGGAAAATGTGATTAGCACCATAGGAAATAGAGACCATGTCAATGCAAATCTTTGCTATATGCTCTATTGTGTGTCAAACCACCGACCATTCAACCTCGCCTACTATATCGCTAAAAGAATGGCCGATATTCTAGTTCAAGGCACAACCGCCATGCCCTACGGGATGCTTCTCACCCGTCTTTATAAAGCCTTTGCACCCATCCCTCGAAATGCTAGAGGTTTTGTTCCCGACTACACCGAGATTAAACACACCTTTGTTCCACTTAGTGATCATAGGGTAGCCGTAGCAAAGGGAAAACGAGCTCATCCTCCCACCTCATCATCATCATCATCATCATCATCGGTTAGCGAGGATGATGGTTTACCAAATCCTAGGATTCCTCCGCCCGAGTATATGAGTCAACTACCTCCCATCGACAACCAATCTGCGGAGTTTAGTCAAACTCGAGGTATGATGAAGAATCTTGGAAGGTGGGTCATGAAGCCCCACAAGAAGCTTAGCAAGAAGTGAGGGCTAGGGGATGTTTGGTATTAGACAATTCCAAGACAATGATGTGTTGAATTCTTATATTCTTAGAATATTATGTTTGTATGATAAATTTCTATGAACTAACTTAACTTTTCAGGATGATAACACGTGATGTTATCAATTTTTCATGCTTAAGCCACCGTTTGGCTTAACCTACTTTTATGGTAAGTTATTATCATCGAATTAATCTATGTGTAAACGTGTGTTAGAACCTGTGTTTTTAGTTTTATCCTATCACATATTAGTAGTTACATATGTTTTAGGAGAATTTTTGGGATTTGAACGGGTAACGAAAAATATGACAATCTCTCTGTTAAGAATTAGCACTTTTGATCGGCGGATATGGCGGAACCAAATTCTGGGTTCTGTCTGTTGAAATTTTTGGCTCCGCCAAAATGCACCCTAATGATTCCGCGGAACCAAAATTTTGGTTCCGCCTTTGTTGTCGATTGGATCTGCCAACTCCAACAGTAACTTTTTCAAAATTCCCGACTAATCCCGATCCTTAGATCATTGATTCTAGTTCTTAGGATTATTCTACTGATAATTAGGGACATTAGGATGATTTAGGAACACTTAGAATCATAAGAAATCCATTTCCCACCAAAATTTGAATATTCAAATTTTCCATTTTAGTTACCTTTCTGTAACAAGCAAGGAACCCTCAATTTGGTTCCTTGCAATCCGTGGAAACATCAAATCAATAGATTCCCACCAAGGTCTTGCATTTACTGCATATCTTCAACCTTTCACTCAAGTTAATTTCTATGGTTTGACTTAGATGATGTGACTAGCACAAATTTTTGTTCCAAATCATTAGGAACCTCCATCCTTCAATGGATTAACATTAAATCCAAACACAAAGTTCAATACACCTTACTGTCTATAAATTAGAACCTCAGGATCATCACAAATCACACAACAACCATCACTACTAACTATCATTCCTGTACTTTAGAGCAACTCTTCTTACATTTCAACAATGCCAAAATCAAATAACTCATCTACAAGCAGACCTGCAAGAAGGACAGCTTGTATGAGTGTCCGTCCTTGTTGCTTTGTGAACTTTGCTAATTCATCATCAGAGGAGTTATCTCCACTCAACATCTCCTCACCAATAGCCAATGAGAATTTTTCTCAACCTGCAACTCCAACACTACCTCACACCCTCATCAATACACCACCACCAACAATCACTCATGTTGCTACCACACCACCACCCGCTCCATCACAACCTACTAGATCACCTTCACCACCACATTCACCACAACTTCAGCCCCTAGAATTAATTAAAACTCCTCCAACCTCTCCACACCCATATCTTAAAACTTTGGAAGACCTTCCAACAAGAACTACCAATCCTCCTCCTATGACCTTTGAAGGTCAACAACCTCTTCTCTTCCATCCCATTTATCGGGATATCCACGGTCCTTTATACCGTGACCAAGAGCCACCACAACAACAACCTCAACAAACCTCACCAACATCCACACTCAATCCTATTAATGAGACAATGTGGAACGATCAACCCCAATCACAACAAGAAATCAACGAAGAATTGGACCGCCTCTATGCTTTCTCAAATATGGTGGATTCCCACCTCCATGAGGCTATGGACCTCCAATCTACTTTGATGGCCTCCATTATGTGCCCAAACTACATACCACCACCTCCACCATCAAACACCCAACCACCACCACCTCCAACTCATGAACTAAACCTTTCACCTCCAAGACATGATTGTATCATGTGTGAAAGGACCGCCCATTTGGTTCAAAGAACCAACATCTCGGTTCTTGAACTTCAAAACGAGATGAGGTTCATTTTGAACCACATTCTCGAGCGCCTTAATGCGCTTTCTCATCCTCCTCAATAGGAGCTTTTAGTTTCTTCCTAGTCTCCTTTTATAGGAACTTTTAGGATTTTTTTTTAGGATTTATTTTATTTTATTTTATTTTATTTTATTTTATTTTATTATTTTCTTATTTTTTATAACATCATGTTTTGTGACTTATGTCACAAACAAATTTTCAATGAATAGATGTTATATTTATGCTTGTGGGTGATCACTATTTAGCATAATATCTCGAGTTGTTTGATTCACTAACATTATTGTATGGTTGGATTGAATTCTCATAATGATTTGACCACTTACACTTAGGTGCATTTTTTGATCAGACACGTATTTTTGACTTTTTAAAGTCAAATAGGTTGAACTATCATGCTTGGTTGACCTATACATATGCATTATGCTACTTGGTTGGATTGATTCACAACTAACCTTTGTTTTGTAGCTTTTCTCAACCTTGAATCATATACGTTGGTACCCTTGCAACGGGGAGTATAGATCGAGGGGGAGTATATCATACTCCAATTTAGGGGGAGTAATAACCAAGAAATGTTCACCACATTCCGCTACGCATATCTTCTTTTTGTTTCGACAAAAAGGGGGAGATAGGATTAAGTTCACACATCACTGTGAACATCACAGTACATATTTTTATACTTAAAATAGTTTTTAAAACTTGCATAAAACTAACTTAATCTATATTTTTAAAAGACTTTCACTTTACTTATTCCATTGCTTAAAAATAAACTTTATGTTTTGTCATCAACAAAAAGGGGGAGATTGTTAATACAAATATCGTCCTAAAAATGTTATTTATATTTTACGATCTTCGCTTTATTTTGTTAATGACAATTATAAGGTTTATCCTTAGCAAAGCATAAGTATATGTTAAAGTCTTTTAAATTTTAGTAACAAGATTTTTAAAACACATTTACATATCACATGATCACTAGGAATTACACATTACATACATATACACATTTACATGTTTATTTTTATTTCTTAAAAATGGAAATACACATGACATCATGGCATGCATCATTTACATATCTTAGTTGACTTTACAATATATTTTGGAAAGATCTTGAAGCTAAAGAGTTGACTTTGTAAGATCATGACATGACTAGACAAGATATGGTAAGATTTGGAAATCCCTTAGCTGGCATGTTCCCGCGGAACCAAACCAGTACAAGGGCGGAACCCTCATTTTGGTTTCGCCAAATCCGCCACATGTTTGATTAGTTTTGCCAATAAATAGAAAGCTGATCATTCAAGCACACTCATCACTCATATAGCTTAAATTATACACTCATTCATTTGTACATTACTAACCCATTACATTCATTCATTTCATTCTTAGTGATCTCTCTTTTGTAGCAAAGAAGATCAAGCATACAAGCTTCAACATTGTGTTGCTAGTCTTGATAGTTAGATACTGTGTGACTTGTTAGTATTCACACATCATTGTCTATACCATTCATTCAGTAGAGTTTGGTTAGTGTTTTAGTCCTCAAAACACATAGAGTGTCGGGAGTGGTTGTACCCCTGTTAAAGAACCAACGGGAGTGGTTGTACCCTTGTAAAGAACCTGGTGTTTAGCTTAGTACCGGATAAAGAGTAAGCGACGTGTAAAGGTTTTCTCAGCCTAGAAGGGAGCTTGTTTCATAGTGAATAAAAACTCTCGAGTTAGAGGCTCGAGGAGTGGAGTAGGGCAAGGAAGAGAGTCCTTGTAGCCGAACCACTATAAACATCTATGTTGTGTGGTTTGATCATTTCTTTCCTTACTTGCTTTATATATATTGTTTGATTGTATGCTTTACTTTGAAATCACGTTAAGTATACAAAGCGAAGAAAAGTTTAAAACTGTAAAAACTATTCAACCCCCTTTCTAGTTTTCCACACTGTCTCAACTGCTTGCTACACTCAAAACCGTTGTATGATCAACAAAAGGCACCACAAAACTCCATATGAACTTGTTCACAACCGTAAATCGAACATAAATTACTTTCATGTATTTGGGGCCCTCTTTTACCCAATTAATGATCGTGATGACATTGGAAAACTGAAAGCTAAAGCTGACATTGGAATCTTTGTTGGATACTATGAAAATTCAAAAGGTTTTCGCATCTGGAACCATCGAACTAGGGAAATTCAAGAGGCAATACATGCTAATTTTGATGAACTCACCGAAATGGCTTCTGAGCAAAACAACTTTGGACCCACTTCTAACCGTCTGATCTTTCCTGATCAATCAGCCGCACCACTCTCTCTAAACCGTAAAGATTTGGAAGAGTTGTTTGCTCCACTGTTCGATGATTCTCTTGTTACTCGTGCACCAGATGTATCCACCAGTTCCGCTGCACAACCTACCCAAATTCCGTACCTAACGCACCTACTACAACAACAACAGTTGTTGCAGATGCACCACCAACAGAAACACCATCAACAATAGAACAAACAACTTCTAATACTGAGAATGTAGTTGAAGATCCGCTCCTACCTTAAGAAGTACCCACACCCGCAAATTATGACAAAAATGCATTCTTCAATCCATTTGCTCCGGCTCCAACCATTCCAGATATTGCTGAGTCGTCAACGAGCAACTTGGATCCGTTAAATATGCACAATAATTTTCAATACTACCCTTCTACCTACAAATGGACAAGAGATCATCCTTTAGTGAACGTGATTGGTAATCCAGACAATCTAGTCATGACACGAAAAAGACTCCACACAGATGGTGAAACTTGCATTTATGCACTTACCGTCTGTCAAGTAGAACCAAAGAATATTAAAGAAGCCTTAACTTATGACAATTGGATTGAATCAATGCAAGAAAAACTTGATCAATTCAAACGTCTTGAAGTTTGGGAACTGGTAGAAAGACCTGATGGAGTCTACCTTGTCGGACTAAAATGGATCTGGAAAAACAAACTAAATGCTGATGGAACAGTTATTCGTAACAAATCTCGTCTGGTTGCCAAAGATTTTAGTCAAGAAGAAGGTATCGACTTTGAAGAATCCTTTGCACCAGTGGCTAGACTTGAAGCTGTTCGCATGTTTCTGGCGTATGCTACCTACAAGAACATCACTATTTATCAAATGGACGTGAAGACCACATTCCTGAATGGGCAACTCCGTGAAGTAGTGTATGTCACACAACCAGAGGGGTTCGTCGATCCAGAACATCCAAACCATGTGTACAGGCTCAAGAAAGCCCTCTATAGCCTTAAACAAGCCCCGAGGGCATGGTACGATAAACTGTCTGCATTTCTAATTGCTAATCACTTTACCAAAGGATCTGTTGATCCTACACTGTTTATACAAAAAAACGGGGAGGACATCTTAATTGTTCAAATTTATGTTGATGATATCATTTTTGGGTCAACACATAAAAAGTACTCAAATGCTTTTGCTAAATTAATGAAACAAAACTTTGAGATGTCCATGATGGGTGAACTTACGTTCTTCTTAGGACTGCAACTTCATCAATCCCCCCCCCCCTGTCGTATTTTTCTAAACCAGTACAAATATGCTCTAGAGATATTAAAGAAACATGGCATAACAAGTTGTGACACATATAATACTCCTATGTCTCCATCATCTCCAAAGTTGGATGCTGATTTACATGGGACACCAATTGACCCTACCAAATACCGAAGTATGATTGGGTCACTCATGTATCTAACAGTTAGCCGACCAGATATTGTATTTGCAACATATCTTTGCTCCCGCTATCAGTCTCGACCTACTGAAAGACACCTCTCTGAGGTTAAAAGAATCCTTTGATACATAAAGGGAACCATTCATTTGGGGATCTGGTATCCGAAGGATTCTGTCTTTGAACTAATTGCTTTTTTAGATGTTGATCATGCAGGATGCTTAGATACACATAAAAGTACGTCTGAAGGAATGTAGTTCCTTGGAGATAAACTTGTGTCTTGGCAGTCAAAGAAGCAAGATTGTACATCATTATCGTCTACAGAATCTGAATATGTAGCCATGTCAGCATGTTGTGCTCAAGTCATCTGGATGAGATCACAATTGATGGACTATGGTTACGTATTCAACAAGATTCCCATGTACTGTGACTCCAAGATTGCCATTGCAATATCATGCAACACCGTTCAGCATTCGAAGTCCAAACACATTGCACTTCGATACCATTTCATCAAGGAGCATGTGGAACAGGGTACTATTGAACTTTATTTTGTGGATACATAATACCAACTGGCAGACTTATTCACCAAAGCCTTGCCCTATGCAAGATTTGTGGAATTAGTTCACCAGATTGGTATGAGGTGTTTGACTCTAAAGGATTTAAACAAGTTTCTTACAAACAATTAAGAAAGTCAAACACCAAAACTATCTTTGTAAATATTTTATCAAAAACACAAAAAGATTTTTCTTTTCTTCTCTTCAAAAAAAATAAAAAATAAAAAAAATGCAAATACAAAATTTCCATCAACACTTTGTTCATTTCAAAACATTAACAATTCTTTCTGAACAAGTGTTGAGGGGGAGAATGATATTTAAATTTTAAAATTTTCATTAAAATTTGTACTTGCATATTTTTTCTTAAAAATGTTGCTTAAAAAATGGTGGTAATATCATCTGTGTGATACCCTCCTTGATCTTAAAATGTCTTTCAAAATACTCATAAGTCAAAGGGGAGTATTAAATTGTTCTAGTAAAAAATCATGTCAAGTCTAGTTAACAAGTTGTGAGTAAGGACTTTTATTGTATAATAATGTGGTTAAGGGACTAAATGTGTAAAAGTTGAAAAAAAATACAAAAGCAAAAATTGCATTAACTGCATCTGAAACACAGTTAATGCAACATTTACTCCTTTTCACCTATCGCAATTATTTCTCACCAAACCAATCCACGGCTGAAATTCAAACTTCAAATCCGAGCAAGAATCTTCAAATCTGTGAGTGTTTAAACAATCTTTATATGATTTTAAGACATGGTTTTCAAGGATTTTAAGATCCAACGGCTAAATCTTTCAAAATCGAGTTATATAGTTTTAGGGTTTATGTCGATTCGGGTTTATATGATTTTTTGTGTTTAAGACGAAATTGAATGATGGGTTTTGGTCGGAATTGATTCCTAATCATGTTATGAGTCCTTAATTGAACCCAGAAACACGAATGGATGCATGTTCATAAATTAGGGTTTATGCGTTCAAATTGGGGAAATTGATATAAGAGTGTTGTGGCCTAATTAAAGTGTTGAGATAGTGTTTATATGTGTCGTATTACATGATTTAACCATCAAATCGAACCCTGAAACACATTTGAAGGAATTTAGATGCTTAGGGTTTAAAATGAACTCGAACAAGTTGAATCTTTCGAATTCATGGTTAAAAGGTGTTAAGATATGGACCAATGAACTCAGGAACATCATAAGAATCTATTGGAATCAATCAAACAAACTTCTAACAAGTTTTTGTAAATTCCGATGATTCGTAGAATAGGGTTTGTCGGAATTGTGAACTGTTGCATGTTAATTTGATAAACAAGTGTTTTAAAGTGTTTAGATGTAAGACATGAGCAAAGTATAACTTGTGAATTGATTTTAATTGGACAGGAAAACCAAATTCGACAAAGAAATCAAGAAAATGTACGTCTACAGTGTTTGTCGCAATTTCTTGTATAAGAAATTGTCGAAATTCTTATATCCGTTGAAATTGGATAAGTTTTGTCGGAATTGCAAAATCTATCAAAATTGGATAAAGTTGTCGCAATTGCACAAAAGTTGTCGAAATTCAAAATTTTTATCGCAATTGGGCAAAATTATCGCAATTTCAAATTTCCATCGCAATTGGACATGACTTATCGCAATTCAAATTTTTCCATCGAAATTGATCAAATGTCATCGAAATTCAAAAGTCATCGAAATTGGATCATAAATCTGTTGAAATTAAAAAGCTGTCGGAATTGGTCATAATTGTCGCAATTGTAGAGTTCTGTCGCAATTTAATTGTCGAAATTCACATAAGTTACAAGTTGTCGAAATTGTTCCTAGGACAATAACAGGAAATCAACTTTAACTAATTATCTAAATAATGTCCAAGGATGTAAATTGCTATACTTAAACTTGTAAAATTAAATTAAGCAACTAAAAGGTCACATGAATGATAACAAGATTAACTATTTGCTAACTTTCATGTATCCTGCAAATCTGTATTGATTGATGTTTCAGATATCTCAAATGGCTGCACAACAACCACTCCCAATGCTCACAAAGGCTGATATTCTTCCACAAGACTACGATGTGGAAATTGGCAAGAACAATGCAAGGGTGGAATTTCACAAGGTTAAGTGTGCGGAACCTACTTCTTAGATAGCTATAGAGGTTCTCAAGCTACACAAGTGCAGGAGTATGCTGGACAAGTCAGCTAGTGTTCCCGAACTCTACATTCATCAAATGTGGAACACTATAAAGCTAGACTTAAGAGAAGAATATTTGACATGCAAGCTGGACCGAAAGGAAGTAACCGTTGATGCGAACTACCTTCGCAAGGCTTTGCTATTACCAAAAGCTCCTGAACCTGCCAAGGAATTCTATCCAACACCTACTGAAGAAGAAGTTCTCAACTTTCTTGTAGAGATAGGCTACGATGTACAACCAGACAAACCATTGACAAGATTCTCAAGGGTTGAAGCCAAGCACATCCCACAACCTTGGAGAACGATATACTACATCTTGGCCCGATCTGTCTCTGGAAGGGAAAGTGGTCATGAGAACCCCCGTCTGTCTCATCTTCAAATCTTCTAGGGAATAGTTAATCAGACACAGATTGACTATGCTCAACTTATCTGGGATGATATTGTCTACCAAATCCAGAGTCACTACCAGAAACCTTTAACCAAAATCCCGTTTGTTCGATACACCAAGCTTCTCATCTGTCATTTACTTGACGACAACACCGACATCCCTTAGCGTCTTGAAGATCGAGAAATGCATCTATATAAAATGGACAAGACCATCAGGTCAGTCTACATCCCTAAAGGAAGCACACGTAAACAGGGGATGAGACTACCTCAAGCTCTACTGAAAGAAAAGATAAAGAAAACAGAGGCTTACAACGAATATGACAGAGCTTTCAAGGAGGGACATGTTGGCTTTTGCAAGTATGATGATGAGCCTGCTCCAGCTAGGAATCGATCGAAAGAAAGTAGCAAGTCAGGCAGTACTTCTAGCATATCTAAGAAAATGAAACCAGCTGCTTCCAAAATCATTAAGAGGAGAGTTCCGGTTAAGATAGCTAAGCCCGAACCAGAGGAAGACAAGATTGTTGAGGAAGAGGGATCCGATTCTGAAATGGAGACTGATGAAGAACCAACAACCTATAAGGAAGAAATAGCTACACAGATTGCGTTAGAAGAGAGCCGAGAGTCCTATAAAGCTGATCAGAAAAGGTGGAAGCAGTTGAGGCTTGAAGAACAAATGAGAATGGAAGCAGAATTGGAAAATAATTTTGGTGAAGACCAGACCTATGATGATTCGGTTAATCAACCCGGGGGGTTTGGAGTTGTTAAAGAAGTTACTCCACCCTGTCCTGATCCGGTTAATCAACCCGGTGGATCTGGGGTAGAAAAAGAAGTTACTCCACCTCAGTTAGATCTGGTTAATCAACCCGGTAATGACAAGGAAAAGGAGGAAACAGGCAAAAGACTTTGATATGAATGAGGATGAAGAAACAGAAAAGGTGTTAACTTATGAGGAAGAGATCAATAAAGCTACTGCAGAACTGGAATTGGAAATGAAATGGAAGGAAGAAGAAAGGTTGGCTGAGGAAAAGGAAGCCGACATATACATTTAAACACCACCAACCACTCCTCCACATTCTTCACCAATTGCTCATGAAACACCTCCAACATCTCAGTAGGCATCTCCACCCAAGGTACATCCACCTCCTGAATCATCCACACACATGTCACCACCATCAACAAAAGCAGCAAAAAAAGACACAACAATCAAGACAAGCATGAAAACAAAAAAGATGGCTAGGCTAAGAAGGGATGATGTAATCTCCCAGGCGTCCGAAAGGGTGAAAAAGGCAGCAAAGCTAGCACGTGTCAAGAAAGATAACCAGCTACGTGACCAAGTCGAAACATTAAAAAATGTGGTCACTGGCCTTGTTGGACAAGTAAACGAGCTACAAGAAACCAAAGCTCGTATCAATGAGTTCCTGACCGTCGATGTTCAAGAACGGATGCTCACGGCGATCAAGGACAATACTAAAGAGTACGTGAAGAAGTACTTGCCCAAGATTGCATCTAAGAAGGTAGAAGAGTATCTTGATCCAAACATTGAAGATATAGTCAAGAACATTGTGGCTACGGTTCCACTTGTCTTCCAATCCTAACCGACGCAGCCTAAAGAACCAACTCTTGAAGAGCTCCAACTCAAACTCCTTGATAGACTGATAAGCATTAACTCACCAACTCCTGAGGAAATAGCCATCACTGAGGCTATAAAGGCTAATCTTGAGAAGGAGTCATTCAAAGCTCAAGCCGACAAAGGTAAACGTCCAAGAGAGGATGAAGACCCAGATCCAAACTCCCAAGCCAAGAAACAAAAGGGTGTTAGCGAATCTGCTTCACAGTTTAAAGAACCAGTCGGTCCTGCAGCAACAACTACAGCCACTCAACCACCCAAGGCTTCAGGCTCTGGACCTAAAGCAAAGGAGCATTAATTTAAGTACACTGCAACTGAGGAATTCGAATTTCAACCATATGAAGATCAACCAGTTTTTCCTCCCAAGACTAAAGCAACACCATCTAAATCTGGAAAGAAGACAACTTCCAAACAACCAACTGTTGTCTCCTGGCTAGATGAAGATACAACAAATGGGAATGAGTGGTTCGATCAGCTTGTAAGTGCTCAACCTAATACAGACGAAGACTCCGTGATGGAAGGTAGCACGCTTGTGTTCACGCAAAAACTCAAACGTGACCAACGCATCAAGAAGATGACTAAAGGAGAACTTCGTCATATCAAGAATGATGCGTTTAATTTGCTCAAAGACAGGTCTTCCAGTGCTGCTGAACTAGAATACCACTTGGAGAACATTGCGCGAGCAATATCTAGTGAGTTCAGCTGGACCAATCCGGATGTGCATGTGGTTGATAACACGTCTCACCCCAACCAACCACACATCACGGATTGGACGAAGCCTTTACCAGTGATTCGAGTCTCCGATCAACCTGCTGTTCCTTACAAGTTCTTCTTCAACAATGATCTTGAATTACTCATGCACAGTATCAAATGTCAAGCAAAATACACAACCTCCATAACCTTGATACCTACAGCAAGCTACCCACAACCAACCATCGAAGAAACTACTACAAGAATCTTCGTCTCAAACAGAGTGCAGTATGACCAATATGTGCACCTAGGTATTTATCACTGGTTTGAGAAGAGGAAGACATGGTACATGAGTAAACTCACAAAGAAGTCCTCAACTCCAGTGATGAGTGACCTAAGGATTCTTGTTGTAGTCAGTCTAGAGGGAGAAAAGAGGTATGATCATACCTTCTTAACTGAAATCAAGGTTAGAAGACACGATCATCAGATCTACACGTTCTCTGAAGCAGATTTCCCAAACTTGAACCTCAATGACCTTGAAGACATGTATCTTATCAAGGTTCAAGGGAAGATGCAACACTTTTCTACTGATCTGGATTACGTGTTCAGCACTTCTATACTACACTTCTTCAGAAGAAAGATCATACAAGAATGTGTAGAAGACTTGTAGCTACCAAAGGAAGATGAATCTAACCGCACCAATTCTATCTCTTCCTGGGATCAACAATGAGCCCCAGTACACCATGAAGAAAGAACCAACTTTTGGGTTTGTTTACAAG
The DNA here is from genome assembly GCA_021014915.2 of Artemisia tridentata subsp. tridentata. NCBI lineage: Eukaryota > Viridiplantae > Streptophyta > Magnoliopsida > Asterales > Asteraceae > Artemisia > Artemisia tridentata. Next base: position 141,332,714 of record CP139502.1, on the reverse strand, counting down.
AGTGATCTTACGATCAACTGCTTAATGGGATACAAAGAGGTTCACAAGTTCTGCGATCACACGCTTAAGAAAGTTCGTGATGGGTTGGTGATACGAGTACGAGATCGAGAGTTGTACAAGACCAGAAGGTGAACAACTTCTCAATTAAGAGAAGTTCGTCATTTTATTCTGAAGATCGAGAGAAGGCTGTTTCACAGAGATCAGATGAGGAGGCTTGAGAGCTATGTTGGAGGAAGGCCATCATTCCCGATCAGGAATTTCCAAAGACCTGATCCAGTTTACACCGTTTTCAGAAGTACGGAATGATGTAAGAATTGAATACATTCTTTGATTGATATAACTTGCTTGTATGATTGTATATTATGGCTTGTACACAGATAACAGTGTACAACCCGTACCTGTAAAGAAAGGACCCTGAGGTACGCTTCAGTGCCTCAATCCTAATCTAAGGAGCGATAGCTTCTTACTTTTGAGCAGAATTAATTAAAATTTTGAAAAGTTTTTCAAAATTCTGCTCAAAAGAACAAGTACGCCCTTGTTAAGGGGGAGTACTTGAAAAATATCTTTGTTCAAATCCAAAAAGGTTCTTGTTGAAATTCTTCCCATAAACCTCAAAAAGCATAATTTAATCAAAAGTTTTGAGGGGGAGAATAAGTATGTGATTAAAATATGGTAACTAAAAGCTGAAATCTCGCATGAGCTCGACTCAGATTGTACCCTCGAATTGACGAAAATCAAATGTCATTAATCGAAAAGACTTGTCCAGGACGGGTAATAATTTCAAGCTGGTTTCCAGTGATGTAAACGTGTCTCACAAAGGACGTGTCTGAGTAGAGTGTACCGATTTCGAGAGATTCTTCTTTGAATATGACCTGGACGGGTAATAATTTCAAGCTAGTTTAACTAGTGATGTAAACGTGTCTCGCAATGGTCATATTTACTGAAAATCAATCAATTCTAAAAGTACTGACTCTACCCGACATGTGCAAATTTACTTTAAACATTTATGAGCACATGTTAAGGGGGAGTATTTCTGAAAAATGCAAAACTCTCAAAGTGTAAACAATATAAGTTTTACACTCATAAACACTTTGAGAGATTTTTTCAAATAAATGGTTTTATGGCAAACATAGGATAGTCATGGATATTGTGGAAACCGTAGAGGGCGGGGGGTGAATACGTTTCCATTAAAAACTTTTTGTATCAAATACCCGATCAAGTATATAACATCTAGAGATGGTATAAAGTAAACTACAACATAAACACCATTTAACCATGACACAAACATAATCTACATAATATAAGCAACAAAGCACACAAACATAAATGCAATGCAAATATAAATATAAAGCGATAAAGACTATAATGAAAGTAAAGAGATAAGTAAGAAGGCGCAAACTGGACACGATGATTTATAGTGGTTCGGTCATGAAGCTCCTCTTCGCCCTACTCAACTCCCCGAGTACCCAACTCGAGAGTTACTTCACTAATCAACAAGCTCCCTTTAGGCGGAGAAACCTTACAACGTCACTTACTCTTATTTCTGACACTAAGCTAAATGTCGAGTACTAATCTTAGCTAGTACCAATCTACCACGATCCACATGATCTACCCACGATCTACCCAATCTACCCTTGATCTACTTGATCAATACACAAGCACACAAGCTACAAGAGATCTCCAAGATCTCGCCAAGATCATAATGATCTACTCTCACTTGACTCGATCTACCCGATCTACCCTTGATCTTCTTGATCAACACACAAGCCCACAAGCAACAAGAGATCTCCAAGATCTCAATAAGATCACAATGATCTACTCCCACTTGACTAGATCTACCAGTTCTACTTGATCAATCATACAAGCCCACAAGCTTCAAGAGATCTCCAAGATCTCAACAAGATCACAATGATCAACCCTCACTTGACTCAATCTACCCTATCTACCTTTGATCAACTTGATCAACACACTAGCTCACAAGCTACAAGAGATATTCAATATCTCTATATTATCACAATGATCTTCCCTCACAAACTCTCAAAAGAAAGATAGACTTGGTGTATATTATGATACAATCAAGTGTGTAACAAATGTTACAAGTGCTCTACCTACAACTACAACACTTTGTATCTTCTTGGATACCTTGTGTTCTTCTCTTGCACTAGAAGAGGAATGAAGAGGATCTTTTGGTGGGATGAAAGGATCACTCTTAAACAAACTAAGACTCTCTAAATGATCAAAGAAAGTGATCTAAGTGAGGAGGGATTAGACCAGAGAAAACTGACTGGAAAAATCAGGTTGGAAGTGTAAAATGGTCCACTATTTATAGGCAAGGAGAAAACTAGCCGTTACAGAGGGACGACACCACTAATTGTCACACGGCACCACTAAATTTAGTGGTACCGTGGACGCTCCTTCGTTTGTTTTTAGTGGGGAAGGTTTATTTGGGAATGTTTGGAGCTGTATGGGGGGGGGGGGAATGACTGTTGGGATTTTTTAAACTAATTTTTCAAAATAAAACATTTGTTTTTAATTCAAAAATAATTTGTAAAATATATTTTTGAAAGAAATGTTTGTTACATTAAAAATATAAAGTTTAGAGAAAAATATAATCCTTTGATCATTTGTCAAGTAGTAGATTTGTTTGTCCATATCTTGAGTGATTTACGTCGGGATGGAAATCTACGACTTTGTTGAAGCATACTTGAGACGTCGAGAGGTGTTGACGTAAGTATGCATTGATGATTTGTGTTTACAAGTAACTTGCATATTTTATGTTATGCATTACAAGTTACACGTTTGTCATTATTAAAACCGAAGAAACCGTTTAGTTTAAATATTGTGATATTTACACTAACAATCTCCCCCTTTTTGATGATGACAAATATGTAAACCGTAACACACAATAAAATATAAAAGTTACCTGTTTACACTCCCTTCTCCCCCTTTTTTCGAAGCAAAAAGGTAGTCGCCTCGAGCTCTCCCTTGAATTCACTCCCTACTCCCCCTTATTACACTGCTATCCTTTCTTCCCAGAAAGGCGAGCTTGCATCATCCCAGTGAAGTCTTCTATCACCACTTGTGAAGACGACTCCATGCTATGTATTTAAATACTCCCGAGCTCCCCCTAGCTCAATGCTCCCCTATGGTGACTTAATCCCCTTGTTTATTTACCCTAGTATCTAGCGGATCCATGGATCAAATTCTAACAAAGGCTTTTCCTACATCAAGGGTTAGCTTCATGCAACATAATATATAACAGTATAAGAGCAACATTATAGGGATAGAATACACATATCAAAACATGCAGGGGTTAAACTATGTGAGTGACACAACCTAAAAGTGTGCCAAAAGGGTAAAGACCAAAAAGAAAGCCCAAGAAAGTTGAGCGACACAAAAAGATGAATGCATATTGCAATTCAAAGACACTTGAGTATCACAACCCGACCGACAACTTAAGGTGTAATTTTTCAATCAATCACACTAACAAGAACGAGATCTGTTCGTTGACTGGCATACAAAATGACTTCTTCCAAGTTGTCATTAGGAAGGCAAGTTCTAACAAACCTTTTGAACAACATAATCATCTACCTAAGATGATTGGTGTTAGGATGGTTTAGGTTAATATATCTTTTGCACTGACAATGAGATGCATGATATATTTCAAAAGAAAAAAAATGTGCGTGTGATCCTAATAGGATTGGGGGTGGATATCTCTAACGGGGTTGAGGTAACGAAGTTCTAGATTTCTAGTTTGGATGATCCTAGTTGTGTGTTAGAGATAAATTGGTGCATGAAGGGTTTCGTGTGATTGTGAGGATTGAAGGTTGTTGAACTAACTATAACTTATCTGAAGTGAGGGATAGGTGTAAGGTTTGAGTGTGATGATCGATAGGTTGAAGGTTCTTAGACTAACTATCACTGTCAAGAGTGAAGTGTAGCTAAAAGGTTTATAAGGGTTGAAGGTTTTGAAACTAAATATCACTGTCAAGAGTGTAGTTCAGTTATAAGGGTTGAGTGTGAAGATGAGATGCAAGATAAGCTTGAAATGGTGAGGCCTTATATAGGCAAAAGTTATGGGATTAGAACTAAAGTTGGTGGTGGTGTCCTATGGTGTAGTGGGGAAATCTTAGGGTGTATGTGAGTTTGAAATTTTTTGCAGGTTTGAGGTTAGGGATGCAGGGATCTAGAGGAAACAGTGAAAATTCATCAAACATAGGCACGGTACCACTAAAAACCACACGGTACTGTTAAATTTAACGGTACCGTGGCCTATTTAACGGTACCGTGACCTGGAAGTCACAAATTTTCCTGTGCAGCCTAGTTCTGGGCAGCTAAAGGGAAGTTTTCTAGGGAATAAGAGCCACATTTGTGTGTTCTTGAGAGTGTTTGTTGAAATACTATATGAGTGTGTTTTTGCTCCCCCTTAATCTATGACCATCCGAAAAAGATTTGAAAGAAAAAAATAAAGTGGAAAACAAACGTTGACGGAAGCGATGAGCTTAGTAACGTCATGACATATGCTGAATAGCATACAATAAACTTTACCTTTGAAGTCACGTAGCTCTTCTCAATCATTGTGAATATTCATAGAATATTCATATGATGAGGCATGTGATCATGTGGAGGTATCCTAAGGGTTAAGAAGATAAAATTTTCAAGGTTATAGGGTTAGTGATAAGGTTCTAGTGGGAGATGAGTGGGATGCGGAAGCATTGGTAGTGTGGATAAGTTGAGAAGATAATGGATACGAAAGCAACCAAACATATGGTGTATTCAGTACCATGCGGAAGTGAAAGGGGAAAAAGCTAAGCAATCAGAAGATAGACAAAATCTATTTTGATAGGAGACGGTTCTGGTTCAAGACTACATCGAGTAGGTTTCGATAGTGTTTTTGAAACAGTGAGAATTTAAAACAAGATAAACTGTCTCAGCAGACAACGGTCCGACGGTACCATTAAATTTAGTGGTACCGTCCCCTATTTAAGGGTACCATGACCTGCTGAGGTCAGTTTTGACCCAAAATTAGATTTCTGACAAAGAAATTTCACATATGTTGTGATTTTTCTGGACTTTAGATTAAAGAAATTTATACCAAATAAATTATTTTATGAATGAATCCAAAGGAATTCGATGAACATTGATCGAGAACGAGAGATGACATTTAATTGCATTTCGCAAATTAAATATACTTTAAATATTTTGGATGAAATATTTAAGTTGTCATTGGAGTTTACGAGGATTTTAAGAATAAATCTCGCTGATTTAGTGAGACTTTTCGACACGAGGAGAGAATTTATACCTAATAAATTCTTTGAACGGTACTGGACGAGAAGAGATGACTTTTATATTTTCGACGAAATACATAGGTAGTCATTAGAGCGATGTGAAGGATGACTTAATATTTCCAGTGAAATATTTAAGAAGTCATGAGATGAGACACAAGGAATGAATTGATATTTCCAGTGAAATATCTAAAAGTCATGGGACGAGATAGAGGGAATGACTTGATATTTCCAGTGAAATATCTAAAAGTCATGAGACGAAATAGAAGAGATGATCTCAATATTTCCTGTGAAATATTTAAAGAGTCATGAGACGAGACGCACGAGATGACTACAATATTTCCAGTGAAATATTCAAGTGGTCATAAGAGGGGTACGAGGGATGACTTTAATATTTCCAGTGAAATATTTAAATAGTCATAAGATTTATGGAATATGTTCCATCATTCCTAGACCTAGACAAAGATGGTTAGAGGATTCTCGTTTGAGAGGTTTGGTTGATTTACAGATTTTGATGTGCTTCGCACGCGAGTGTTTCACGGGGTTTTGAAAGACGTAACGCAGGGCCTATGGTGCTCATTCACAATAGGGTTTGGAATCTTAAGAGGTGTATAATCAAACGAGGATGAAAGGAACTACTAATCACTTATATAGTAACTCGTGAGTCCTTTGTCACCCGAGGATAGATGTTAGCTTTTAGCTTTTGGATGAGCGATTTAACATAAGTTGTTAAAAGGCTTGAATATGATGTTTCAGATATGACATTTAACAATTGCGATCGCAAGTTAAACTTACTTGAATATTTTGGATGAAATGTTTAAGTTGTCAACCATACTCCGAGTTCTACTAGGTTTGTATCTAACCTTCCCATGACAAAAGGGTGTATTACTTGGAAGAAAGTGAAGTGATGACCAGGGAATTAGGACAACTTCGCGACTACTTTAACTTATAGGTTTTTACACTAGTGTATGACTATATGACTTATAAGGTTCATAGTGATAGGCATACCTAATTTCTAATGTGTTAAAAGGACATAGTGTGGGTGCAAAATTTAAAATCAAATCATGTAAAATGCACATAAGGAATAAATGCAAACATCATGCAAAACATGATAATCATTTAGCATTTAAGATCATGAAGACATTTAATCATATCTTATGAGAACATGTTATCATTTTGAAACATATATGTGGGATGCAAGCAATCTAGGTTTACTAAGGAAGATCCTAATTACTGCTTGTTCAAAATGAAATCCTAGCAGGAGATAAGGTTCACCGATGTAAACTATCTCTAGTCAAATGTAGGAATGAAAAATTTTCAAGTTAGAGAATGAGTATGAGACTATCAATAGTAGTGCTCAATTCAGGCTATTCACGACCATTTTTACGGGTTATACCACGAACCCAACTTCTCTCCTGGAAGCAATTCAACCGTTAGGTCAAATTGAATTTCTAGTGTGATAGGTTCTCCAGTAGTCATTCTCATGTTAGAAAAATTCAAATTCCTATATTTTCCTATCGAAGTTTAGCAAAGATGATATTAGCTTATTTCGCTAATATATGGCCTAATATGACTCAACTAACCATACTTTGAAAGTCGGTTAAGAAAATGACATGTCTTACACAACTCCTAACAAAGGCAAGCGAAATGTTTTAATTTCGTGTTTGAGATTTAGAGGTTATTTGATGGAGATGGTGCATTTTATGATCTCTTAGACAACATCTTTGTTTGTTGAGTTGTTACATGTTATTTTAAACATGATTTGGTTTCCTAGAACCAAGAGACACTCTAATGTGATACAATGTAGAATCTACTACATCGAGAGTGTTTCAAGAATGCTCCTTAGCATATCTTGAGAAAAGAATCTAGTAAAGGTTATTTACCTCAGTAGATCTTGTGAGTATTATATTTGAAATGAGACATATTGTATATTTCAACAAATATGCTTTTCTAAGAGGAAACTTATCACTCTTATGAATGCTTAGTGACACAAGTATTTTAGTGTATGACCAATTTTACTTGTTTATGCAATGACACATGTTGTATTAGGTTATTATTCAACTCTAATATCCTATATTTGTTAACAGGATGCAATGTATTCTCTTGTAACATAACCATTCATGTTGCAAAGGGAATAAGATGCATAGGATATAAGTTATCCTTTGTCAATATTTTGATAAGAGAAATACATGTGATATTCTCAAAGATTGATGACTTACATAATAGTTAATAACATATTATGTGTGACACTTTTTCTAGACATGTGATTTTGAGTGTTACGTCGTTCATGAGCAAAGTTTACATATGTTGTTTGTTTGCTCATGTTTGGTTTTTCGGAAATGACACATTTACTAATTGCATTGCAATGTAAATTACTTGTATATTTCGGATGAAACATCCAAGTTGTCAATCCTACTTCGTTGTGTATTTTATGCATCATTTAAACATGTTAGTTTAAAGTTTGGAACACAACCATTGGACAAGAAGACTTGATGAACTCAAATAAGTACATTTTATTATCATCATTTATCCTATTTATTTGACTTGTTTTATTATATTATATATGAGAATTGATACGTTAATGTTTACTTTTGTAATTCTCAGGTAAAAACAAGTATTATGTGAAACTTGGCGATTTTGGACCAATTATAGAGCAAAACAAGCAAGATGTTAAGAGTCTACTGAAATGTACAAGATCAAGATCATTCTTCTCCAGATACGCCGCAACATACTTAGTACATACGGCTCATCACTATCAAGATTTTACAAGTGACAATCCAAGACAGCAAAGGACATGCGCTGCATAGAGAAATGGAGTTACGCCGCATCTTAAGGCGGTGTACGAATATTCCTGAATATATTAATCTTGGACCCCACGCGAAGTTAAGTCGTTGTGCCGCATCTACTTATCCTATGCGCCGCATCTAACCCTCAGACAGAAACTATAAATACCCTAAGGCTAGACGAATTTCGAGATCTTTGAGACACCGAGCTTAAGTTGAACGGTACAAGAGACCAGACGAATTCAGACGTGTTAGCAGCACAAGACACACCCTAAACGAAGATACAAGAGCTGTAAGAAGGTCCTGCATGTATTTAATTCATTAAGTAGTTTTGTTTTATTGTATTAGTACACTTTAATTCATCAGGATTGATGGGCCGATTCTATGTGACTACGGAAAATCATGGGCACCCCTTAAAATTGCTTTCCCATTAATTAAAGTTTATATGTTGATGTCTTTGGTGACTTTTATTAGTGCATTGATAACCTCTGTGTCTAGCTGAGCATTGCTTGGGTCGCCATGCCCCTTCCTCGCCTATCTATTCTAGCGTATACGAAACGTGGGCATCACAAATGCTCAATATTCTAGGATAGTGGGATAGACATAAGTGATCATTAAGGATTTACTCGCCGATAAGATTAGAGCCAACGAGAAAGGGTTAATTACATACACTTCATATAAAACTAGCAATAAAACAAGTGACAAGCTACTTAATTATCAGGACAGGTCTTCTTATTGTCTCGAGTATCTATCTGTGTACGTGTGTGCTAATCGCTGATTCGTGCTCATTAGTTTAGTTTTCTATTTAATCATAACCAAACCGTGCCAGTCTCTCAGGCTGAACCCCCTTGCGTTAGATTAGGTTGTATAGCTAACTTAAGATATTAAAATACTGATTAGAATAACTAGATAATACGTTCCACTCTTAGTGATCGACACTCTACTTACCATTATATTCATACTGACTGGGTACACTGCTCGTTAAAGTGTGTGTTTTATTGATAAGTCGGCTAAATATAAATTTAAAACTTGAGTAGGCATTAATATTGCTAAAACCACAACGACATCACGCGCGCACCAAGTTTTTGGGGCCGCTGCCGTGGATATAAAAGAATTAGAGCAATACATACGCACATCAAGACTCAATATGGCATCTTCAACACAAGTGTGAGTTATGATCCGATGCATATTATTTTCGTCTTGAGAGGACGTCATTATTTTCATAACAATCAAGTGTGATTGAGTATGTAGATTCAAGATAATATATTTCATCATATTTTGTTGTTATCTTGAAGCTAGACAAATAATGACTTCAATTTTATGTCCATACTCAAAAACTTGTCAATTAGATTCGATAATGATATCAACCATAATTTGAATAATGAATTGATATGTATTCGAAATCTTTCTTGACCCTCACGATCACTCCTTTTAAAAAAGAAAATAAAAATTAAGGGAATGTGTTCCATTTATTCTAATGCTAGTTGTATGTATATGGTTAATGACATATTAAGTTACTAATTCGATATTGTCATTTATTTTTATTTGCGAAAAACTATTTATATTATTAAGGATAATATTCTTAGTTTTTCGACACCTCATTAGTATAAAAATAATTATCTTAACTATTTTTATACAACATACGTAAAATACTAAATGTTTAAAATATTTTGTATGTATGTTAGATCAATGCAAGTTTAATACATTTTCTTTTACTTAAATACTAATGTATTAATCTGATCTTTTATCTTGTTTAGACAACCCATGATCAATCAAGACAAAATGATGTAATATTTTAGAGATCATGTTATGGATTTTATGAAAGTGTTAAGTATTTTTGGGTGATATACTTTTTACACTTAAACCTTTGGAAAAATAATTGTGTAAGACAATATCTTTCGACACACATGATCTACCAACTTAGTTTCTATTCCTAAGAAAGTTACTAAACCATTTTAAAAACTTGCAACATATGCAAGAAAAATAGTCTATGCCTATATGCAATGCAAACTAATTACTTAATATAGTGCAAGTGAATTAGCGTGAGCCTTATAAACGCATAAACCAAAAAACTATAATAAACAAATAGCAACAAGGCATGAAAGACACTTATGCTTATAGGTAAAATCAGCTCAACTAAAGATAACAATAAGCATACAAAAATATTAACTAACAATACTAAGACACAAAGAAAAACAAATAGCCATTTAGCTTAACACACAAAAATACTTATCGTCATTTTGTGTATTAAGTATAAAAATGTATACTAAGCTTGATTTTATTTGAAAACGAATTGGTTTCCTCCCCATTTCAAAGGTTTTTGCTAAGTCACTTTGAAAACACGTCAAGGTTTAAAATTTGAATCGCCATTTTTTAGTTTGACCAAAAAATTTACGCAAACTGCATGACCAAAAAGACCTTTAGTTGAAAATCAAGGACTTTAACATACTTTCATTTAGAACTAATTCATAAAAATATTTTTCAAATGAAAGTAGCCTTAACTTCGTTTAAAATGATGGGTGACACGATTCCTACGGATTTATGGTTGATTTTATATGAATTTTTGAAAATGACCCAATACTGAAAACAGACAAACAGAGGCACGGTACATTTAAATACCCCACGATACCATTAAATATAACGGTACCGTCCTATATTTAGTGGTACCGTGATCTGTTTTCTGATTCAGAACTGCATGACTTAATGACTCGTTCTGAAAACATGAACGGACACTTAAAAACTCTATTGTTTTAGTGGTTTAAGAAAGCCTTCAAGCTAGTATGACAAAGTATACTTAACAACAAAACTTGTAAGTATTAAGCAACTAGATACTTTTTATACTTTATCACCTTCATAGGTAATTTGATACATGGATCGTACTCAATTTTAAAAACCATTTGTTTTAAACTATTGAGCAACCTGGCTCTGATACCAATTATGGAAACCGTAGAGGGGGGCGGGGGTGAATACGTTTCCATTAAAAACTTTTTGTATCAAATACCCGATCAAGTATGACGTAATATGAAAAGTGTCAACAATGGTCATATAACATCTAGAGATGGTATAAAGTAAACTACAACATAAACACCATCTAATCATGACACAAACATAATCTACATAATATAAGCAACAAAGCATACAAACATAAATGCAATGCAAATATAAATATAAAGCGATAAAGACTATAATGAAAGTAAAGAGATAAGTAAGAAGGCGCAAACCGAACACGATGATTTATAGTGGTTCGGTCACGAAGCTCCTCTTCGCCCTACTCCACTCCCTGAGTACCCAACTCGAAAGTTACTTCACTAATCAACAAGCTCCCTTCAGGCGGAGAAAACCATACAACGTTGCTTATTCTTATTTCCGACACTAAGCTAAATGTCGAGTACTAATCTTAGCTAGTACCAATCTACCACGATCCACATGATCTACCCACGATCTACCCAATCTACCCTTGATCCAGTTGATCAATACACAAGCACACAAGCTATAAGAGATCTCCAAGATCTCACCAAGATCACAATGATCTACTCCAACTTGACTCGATCTACCCGATCTACCCTTGATCTTCTTGATCAACATACACGCCCACAAGCTACAAGAGATCTCCAAGATATCAATAAGATCACAATGATCTACTCCCACTTGACTAGATCTAACCGATTTACCCTTGATCTACTTGATCAATCACACAAGCCTACAAGCTTCAAGAGATCTCCAAGATCACAATGATCAACCCTCACTTGACTCAATCTACCTTATCTACCTTTGATCAACTTGATCAACATACTAGCTCACAAGATACAAGAGATATTCAATATCTCTATACGATCACAATGATCTTCCCTCACAAACTCTCAAAAGAAAGATAGACTTGATGTATACTATGATATAATCAAATGTGTAACAAATGTTACAAGTGCTCTACCTATAACTACAACACTTTGTATCTTCTTGGATACCTTGTGTTCTTCTCTTGCACTAGAAGAGGAATGCAGAGGATCTCTTGGTGGGATGAAAGGATCACTCTTAAACAAACTAAGACTTTCTAAATGATCAAAGAAAGGGATCTAAGTGAGGAGGGATTAGACTAGAGAAAACTGACTGGAAAAATCAGGTTGGAAGTGTTAAATGGTCCACTATTTATAGGCAAGGAGAAAACTAGCCGTTACAGAGGGACGACACCACTAATTGTCACACGGCACCACTAAATTTAGGGGTACCGTCGGTAATCTAGTGGTACCGTGGATGCTCCTTCGTTTGTTTTTAGTGGGGAAGATTTATTTGGGAATGTTTGGAGCTGTTTGGGGGGAAAATGACTGTTGGGATTTTTTAAACTTATTTTTCAAAATAAAACATTTGTTTTTAATTCAAAAATAATTTATGAAATATATTTTTTAAAGAAATGTTTTTATCACTTTAAAAATGTGAAGTTTAGAGAAAAATATAATCCTTTGATCATTTGTCAAGTAGTAGATTTGTTTGTCCATACCTTGAGTGATTTACATCGGGATGGAAATCTACGACTTTGTTGAAGCATACTTGAGACGTCGAGAGGTGTTGATGTATGTATGCATTGATGATTTATGTTTACAAGTAACTTGCACGTTTTACGTTATGCATTACAAGTTACATGTTTGTCATTATTAAAACCGAAGAAACCGTTTAGTTTAAATATCGTTATATTTGCTCTAACAGAGATATAAGGTGACTAAGGTTAAAAAAATGTCCTATGATCCGATAGAGCCGGAGGGATCTACCCAAGGACAATACCAATAGTTTAGAACTAGAAAGTCCTAGGTATGATGAAAAAAGGAGTAAAAAAATGAAAGGAGAAAGAAGGGGTTGAATAATTAAAAAGAAAAATAAAGAAAATGGTGAAAAGAAATAGCCCTCCATATGTTCAACCTTAGGGCATAAACCGGGTTCAATTCATATGCTAGTGGTTGTTACTAAGGTGACACCGGTATTAAAAATTAAGCCATCATGGACCCTGTGACGCACTGCTCTAAACCTTCTAGCCACTCAGGTGTCTCTCAAAAGACACTTGTTTCATTTCTCACGGAGAACCCTTCATTATCTATCGACCTCTCATTCCGAGATATGTTGATATTGAAAAGGAGGCACTCTGCTCCATGCCTCCGACGACTAAAAATCTAATAAGAACTAAATCGAGTCTAGAGCCATGAGATACATAAAAAGATCTCATAGGAACATTTACCATTTCTACAATGGTTGTTCAACAATAAGAACACCAGTTGTAAGTTACAAGAGTCCTACGCAGATCTTAGTAATCTACCGAGAACATTCATAAGGGAATTCACAAATTGTAATTCTCAGTGATTGAGTGGAAATTCCTGCCAGGTTCAACATCAAACAAGCCCTAGCAGCAGGTCACATTGGTAATCCCTTGTAGATTACGCTTAGTGTTCATGGTGGCTCCAAACGGTCTACAGTCATGAAGTGATACTTCGGTATACTTCAGTGGCTCACCTAAATCATTGATACACTTCAGTGTATCTAAGTTAGCTCTCTCGGGGGCATTTGGTTCAGGAATGGCCTTGGCAAGGATTAGAGAAAGTCTTCACACTATGCTGTTGACGATCTCGAAGTCCAAACCTGTAAGTGCCGGATGATTTATTACAAACTGTTTAATTGCAGGTAATTATGAAGACCAGGAGATCCACCACCACCATTTCCATCATGCTCATATCAAGAAGAAAAGTTCTCACAAAGACTAAGGCATAACAAAAGTTCAAGAAGTCAAAGATCAAGGCAAAACAACATTTCAGAAGTTAAAGATTGAAGATCAAGAAAATGAGAACTACGTGAAGTATGGAGATCAAAAGTCAAAAGACGTATGAGCATACTGGAAAAGACGTAAATACATCGTGATTAAAGAACGTTGGTGGAAGGCAGATCAAGACATTACCATATCACGTCACAACAAGAACAAAGAACAAAGATTCTAAAGACGTCGAAGCTGAAGAAGCAAAGAAGACGTCAAGAAACCTTGATGACCAATCCTTAGGGGGAGTTTGTTGGGAACACGTTTTGTATTAATTCAAGTATTGGTCATTTATGTAAATAAGGTTGCTTAGTTTATGGGCTTTAGGTTAGCTTTACTTCCCATAGCTTCATTAGACGCCCATGGGCCGTGGGTTTTAGTTCTTAGTTTCTAGAAACGATGAGGCAAGTGTTGCCCTAAACACTTGCCTATAAATATCGCACATGTATCTCTTATTTAGTTGTTGGTTTTATTCATCTTTGTACCGAATTATTGCTAGTCTATCGTATGAATGATAATCAACCTTCTCTTCATCTCTTTCTCTCATTCTCTTATATTATACATGTGATATATCTTGTGTTGCATCAAATCTAGGACCTAACAGCCGCTAAGACAGAGAATATAGTATGAGATAGCTTTTGTCTTTGCAAGATCAAAATTGTAAGATCAATTCGAGATCAAAAGATCTTACTTAAATATTTAAATATCTTATATGCCTAGTAATTCGCATTCAAAATTGATGGTCTAACAAATTTATGAAGAAAGATGGGTTCAAAAAATTACAACGTCACACCTCGCTAAGGCGAAAACCCGAGGTGTGATGGTTCGGAACACTGCATAAGAGAGTAAAACAATACCATAATTTATTAAAGAAATATGTTTACAACGTTACATGAATATCTTTAACTAACACCGGATAACAAAACATAAATCTCAATTTGTTAAAATCAATGTCGTTAGAAAAAAAAATCTTAACCAAATTAACACGGCCTTTTGAAATGAGGACAGTGGATAACTTCAATGCAAGTGCCTTCAAAAATATTACTGATGATCACCTATAAATGATAATCGAAAACGTTAACATAAAGTTGTTGAGCTCGTAAGATTAAAATCTAAACTGCGTTTACTGTGCATAATAAACTTGTAGGACAATAGTAAGTAAGATATGCGAATACAAGCAATTAATGAATCACATGCTAGCAACAACTCAACCTCATGACTGCATACACACCTAAATGATCCAGATGAAATTCACCCTCCGTTAAACTCACAAAATGTAAGGGTGGGGTGTCAACCCAAATAGTACTATTAATTCATCATTTGGCTCTAACCCGGAGTTAAACAGTTGTGCATGTTCAAATCATAAATTATATCCATACTATAAGGCACATATTTCAATCAAAACGCACATCTTGTGCAAAATACGAAAAATGTAACACAGCATACAAGCATTCAAAATATAATTTGAGTATCATTTTCCCCCCAAAAAATACAATTAAAAAAGGGCTACGTAAACTCACCTCAATAAGTAGTGAACACGGAATAAGTACACAAGTTTAACAAACAATGAATCATACTGCGACCTAAACAATTAAGACGCCTTAGGAACGATACAACATGTACTATATGCATATGAGTTTCATAATGTTTTATTACCCTTGTATAGTTTTTAGTGAAGTTTTATGAAGTTACTTAAGTCAAATCGTTCAAGAAAAATAAATAAAACGCATTTTTAGTTCTAAAAATACTAAAAATAGTTGCCGATTGAATTAAATTCTCGACTTTAAATGGGCGTAACTTATTCGTTTCAAGCTCGTTTTATCCGTTCAAGTCCCTAAACGTAAATAAATATGTCTACTTTCAAGAAATCAAGGCTTCGGTTCGTGAAAATATGATTTAGATGTCGATTTATACCCATTTACCACCAGACTCTTACAGTTGGACAGAAACTTTTACCTGACTTCGACAGACTATAACTAACCCGTTTTCCATTCAATTTTCAAAATTCCAACTCCTATAGTTAGATCTATGTTTTACATTTCCAAAAAGTCAAATTAGAGTTCTCGGGGTGGCATTTAAGTCCTCCGTTTAGGAATTTTGTGAAAAGTCTAAGTTTTATTCATTTTCAGACACCTGGTCTTACGTAGATTGTTAAAAATACTAAACAAATACCAAAAATTACGAAATTCAATCAGGAACTACCTAAGATACCTATCTAATTGTGGTTCAAAGGAGCTTTGCCCAGAATTATTCTAAAGTGGTTTTCACTAGTGAAAATTTGACACAAAAATCTTTCATAACTAGGGCTTGTTTACACTTAGTTTAAATCAATTTTCAACACAACAAACATATAGAGGTGATATGAAAACAAGTATGGAATGCTAGATATGAATGAAATAAAGTATGAAATGAGTTTATGAATGCTTACAAAGAATTGTGGATGATTGGTGTAACACCCCCAAAATCTGGTTTAGCGGATGCATACATGTTTGGGTGCTACTAAATTGGTATCACAACGCAAAGTAGAAAGAACGGTTTTACCTCAACCGTTTAGAAGAAATTTCATAATCAAAACATTAAGTTTACATTATTCAAAAATAGTACGGAAATAAGGCCCAAATACAAATAAAGCGGTCCCAAATATGTTAGAGTCATCTATGACCATGCCATGGCATGCCAAAAGCCTCCAACAGCTAGCTATTGCCTTAAACCTGAAAATACATGCTAAAAGTGTCAACACGAGGTTGGTGAGTTCATAGGTTTGTATAAATAGCAATACAGAGTAAAAGAAATGTGAGTTCAATAAAAGTTTTGTAACCATTGTGTCGCTCACAATGTCATGAAAATGAAGTTTATCTTTAAGTAAATTAGTAAGGTGGACCACAATAGTTAAAGTTTGTTTGACCGGTTCATTCGGTTACGTGACCAATTTATTCGGTCATGTTAGCAGTTCATTCAGTTATGTGACCAGTTCATTCGGTCATGTATGTACATAGCAGTTGGGCCAGTTCATTCAGTTATGAAGGCATAAATGTTTTAAGCACTTATGTCCATGAGTAAGAAATCAAGTATGTAACATGTAAACACATAACGCATTCGAGTAAGCAATCAAGTATTTCAGCCAAACAGTATGTTTGAGAAAACAAATCACGTTTCAAGTAAAACAAGCATCGAGTTTAAGTAAAAACGAGCATGTATTCTCCCCCAAAACAGTTATAAAACAAGTAAAGGTAGGGGCCATGAACTCACCTCAGTATGCAGTAATGCAAGCAACACAAATGGCATCAAGTAGTAAAGCACAACAGTATCAACAAGTAGTAAAGCACAACGGTATGAGATCGGCACAACCTAATAAATATATAGTTTTGTCTCAGAATATGTTCTGTGAGAGTGGTATAAAGTATACGAGTTTTCAAAAGATAAAGTGTTTTGGTTTTCGAATAAGTATCGCATCATTAATATAAAAGAGTTTGGTATCATCATTCGTGTAGTGGTAAAAAGAGTAAACTTATATATTATAAAGAAAAAGTAGTAAAATAGTAGACAAGATGTAATGTCAAAAGAGTGAGCCAAGAAGGCGTTGACGAGATCTCAAGTCGAGGAAGGAATGACAAAAGTAGTCAAGAAACTATTGACGAAGAAATATGTCAATAGAGAAAATCAACTAGTAAGTTTCGATATTTACCCCATGTTCCCAATTAGTTTGTATAATACATACACATTTCATATATAAAGGTAAGTTTGAATTCATAATTCAAACTTCAAGAGTTTTACAATATCAAGGTTTATCTATCGTCATTCAACGAATTTAAAGTAAAAGAGTTACAGAAAATAAAGTCTAAGTATAGAATTTTTTTTTACAAAATTTCGCCATGACCCGTTCGTTTATAGAACGTTCCCAAGTCGAAAGACTTTATTACAATTTAATCTTCCCAAATCAATTAAATAGATAACAACATAATATTACAAGTCCAATAATTGCCCTAATTTTCTAAGTCATAACCAATGTATAATCCGTATTAAGTGTGTAATCCAAATTCAATGTTGCAATCCCAAAAAGTAAACCGAAACTACTAAGTCAAAGGACAAAGTCAAATCAAGATTAAATATAAAAGTTCAACAAGTCCATAACCTATAATCGACTCCAAATATCAAAACCTCATAAATAAGTAACCAAGTAAGTCGCAGAAATCCGAAATGAATAAACCAACGGGTATATGTCTCGAAAAGTCCAACAAACCCTCGCGTGTTCCCATTTTGTCAAAAGTCCATACATGTTAACTTTTATTAAATTTATTTTATGAGAGGAATCGATACACTGTTAAGTTGGTTAAACCTTTGTGACTTTGTGTATATGATATATTGAGTTAATATGATTAAGTATACGGAATCTACTTTAATCACACTTAGAAGGTTATTTGTATTTTGGAAATGGAAAGTAATGCTTTAGTAATGAACAATGAACATGCAATGTTAACACCAAACGATTCAATATTATTAAGATAATAATACGAGTGATCTTTTCTTATCACTAGGGTTACAACCTTGAATCTTATGTTTCTATATCTTGTGATATTGTTTTTTGTTTGTTCTTGAGAGATCTAATCTTTTTCACACACACACACACACACACACACACACACACACACACACACATATATATATATATATATATATATATATATATATATATATATATATATATATATATATATATATATATATTCTAAGATCTTTCTTTTATATATCAAGAAAGATCTTTACAATAATGTTAAGTCTTATCGAACAACTTGCTAGCTTATCTTATGTGTGTCAGTAACTAAGATACAACATGTATCTATGTTTACAACTTGTTATGTGAGTATAAGATAAAGACTGAGCACATGGGGTAAGATATTATCTACCGTATATAATTCACTTTAGTCAACCAGACTTAACGATAGAAGAGCAGACTTAATTCTGTATTCACCAGAATTAACACTAGCAGACTTAATCTTCAACGACCAGACTTAACCAGGTAGCAGACTTAACCAGGATTAACACTAGCAGACTTAACCACCAGACTTAATCACTTAGAGAATTTCCTGATACTTAAAATTTAGAATATTTAATTCCCAACAATCCTCACCTAAACATGTGAATCCATTTCAACATGTTTTCTGAATTAAATGAGGAATCGTGAAGATCTTTCAAACACTTCATAGTCAGGCCCTTGGACTAAACTTTCTTCTATTCTGAAAGGCTAATATCTAACTCAGTAACTCATCTGCTTTCTGATCTTTGACTTCAACAGTATCAATACACATCTTTAGGCTTCAAAAATTGACCTAAAAGATGGTGCAATTTCCGTGGATGGAGGAATTATAAGAGGCAATGGTGCTGTGTATCTTGGATGATTGTTTCAACAAGTGAAATCATCTATCAGCATGCCTTTGCAAGTGATGAACAAACGTAGTGAACTAAAATTAAAACTGAAAGCTCTCTTCCTTTGACCTAGATAGAACTTTTTCCTTTGGAATGCTTCATCCCTTCTGAATATATATAATACTCTAGAATCAGCTATATTCTTGTCATTTTCAACTTCCATGTCATCATCTTGTATGCTCTTGTCTTTTTCTCCCTTTCACTGGTTAATCTTCCTTGGTCTTTATTTCCTCCCCTGAGATGCAAATAACATTTCTACCCCTGTTTGGAAGATCTCTCACAATGTACCAAAATATTTCACTCCCCATCATCTGAGCTATCAATTAGAACTTGTTATCAGACAATGTTGTACATGTAGCCATCAATTCCTTAAGAGTTTAATTTGCTGCCCTCATCACTTCTAGGTTTGTTAACTCCTATGAGATGTGATTCATGGGGCAATAACTCATAATCCATCATTTGATGGTTTTCTGAGTCATTTTTATTCCAAAAATCCTTTTAAGAAATTTTTTGACTTTTAGCAGTATGCATATGATTTTATTATGAAAAATCATACTGCTTTCAACCATTTTGAAGGGATTAAGTGTATAACAGACAATTAATTAAAATTTCAGTTTAATGCAACCTCTGGTTGTGTGAGAACCAATGTTTTCAATTATAAATAACTGCCTGTGTAAAGATAAACCTATTCAAAAGGCTTTCTTGACAGGGTTTCTAGCTCATAGCAATTGTTGCCTCTAACACAAGTGTTAGATTCACTTTTACTAGCTGTTCTTTCTATCAGATGTCCTTAGACTTGCTCATTATACTTAAAAGTATAAAATGATAGAAAGTGAGTTGAATCAGTTACTTTCTGATCAACTAAGTCATCAATTCAATGTGAAATATGATAACCAGGTTTCAAGAAAGATGTTTTAAAGAATTAATTAACTTAGGTGTGAACCTTTTTTAAGAATTCCCAAACTCAGTCCATCATAAACCTGTTATGGCAGCAACTAGAACACACTCTACTGCTTCCATTTCACTTGAAATTTCCTTTGTGCTCAAATGATCATACCTGAAATAGTTAGTCTAAAACCAAGAGAAAAATGTTCAAAGTACTTGTCTTGCATTAGAATAAGCATAGAACTAACTGTATGAACAACACAATTTAAATTTGTACAAACAGCACAAACTTTTGTAATAGCAGTATTAACTGACAAAGCTAGCAATACAAACAAAAATTTTATATACAAAAACACACTAGATTGAAAAATTCAAAGATTAAGCATTCAAATACTTGCTACCAAGTACTGAAACCTTCCAACATCAAAAGCTTTTGTTAGCAGATCTGCAAAGTTGTATTCTGAAGCAATTTTAAGAACTTGAATTAATCTTTTCTCATTGCAGTCTCTTATAAAGTGATGTCTAATTTCAATGTGTTTTGTTTTAGAATGTTGTACTTGATTTTTAATAATGCAAATTGTACTACTATTATCAATATGAATGACAGTGTTCATGAAATTGTACCCATAGTCAAGAAGTTAGTTTTGAAGCCATAGGACTTGAGCACGGCAACTTGCAGCAGCTACATATTCAGCTTCAGTTGTTGAAGTAGCCACAATGGTTTGCTTCTTACACTGCTATGAGATAAGTCTACACCCAAGGAATTGACATCCTCCAGTTGTTGACTTTCTGTCCAAGGTAGCACTAGCATAATCACTATCCGAAAATGCTACCATGTCAAAAGGTGGTTCCCTTGAATACCATAGACCCAACCTAGGTTGACCCTTGAGATATCTAAAAATCCTCTTGACTGCTGTTAAATGAGAAACCTTTGGAGTTACTTGAAATCTTGCACAAGCACAAACAGAGAACATGATGTCAGGTCTTGATGATGTGAGATACATCAAAGATCCTATCATAGATTTGTATGTGTGTACATCCGCATTTTCTCCATCTAAATCTTCTGGAAGTTGCTTCTCAGAATCCATTGGTGTGCTTGCCATTTTTGAATCAGCAAAGTTGAACTTCCTAAGTATCTCAGCAACGTATTTATCTTGACTAATAAATATGCCTTCATATGACTGTTTAACTTGCAAACCCAAAAAGAATGTAAGTTCCCCCATGGAACTCATTTGAAACTTATCATGCATAAGCTTCTCAAACTCCAAACACATCTCCTTCCTTGTAGATCCAAAGATAATGTCATCCACATACACCTGCACTAACAGAAGATACTTCTTGTGCTGTTTGATGAAAAGTGTCTGATCAATCTTTCCTTTTTGAAATCCATTCTCTTTTGAACAGGAAGCCAGTGTTTCATACCATGCTCTAGGTGCCTGATGAAGGCCAAAAAGAGCTTTTAAAACTCTGTACACTTTGTTTGGATGGTCAGGATCAATGAACCCTGGAGGTTGTGAGACATGCACCTCTTCTTCAATTGTGCCATATAAAAATGCACTCTTGACATCCATTTGGTAAACTGTGAAGCCTAAAAATGAAGCATAAGCTAAGAAAAGCCTAATTGCCTCAAGTCTTGCTACTGGAGCAAAAACTTCATCATAGTCTATACCTTCTTGTTGTGTGTACCCTTGGGGTACTAATCTAGCCTTATCCCTAATCACTATTCCCCTTTCATCCATTTTATTCTTGAAAACCCATCTAGTGCCAATTAACTTTGCATCCTTAGGTAAATCAACTAGCACCCAAACTTTCTGAATCTTGAACTGAAGAAGCTCTTCTTGCATAGCTTCAACCCATCTAGAATCATCTAAGGCTTTCAGAATGTTCTTTGGTTCAACTTATGAGAGAAAACATACAAACAAGCAAGAGTTTGAAAACTCAAGCTGTTTTGAAGCATAAAGGGCATCAAGAAGCCCTTGTTGGTCTGAAGACATCAGTTGTTGCCTTGTCTTGACCCCGGATTGTACATCTCCTATCACATTTTCTAGAGAGTGGACTTTGTGAATTCTGGTGTGTGGTGTAAGTGGAACATGATAGTTTGGTGGGAGATTGCTCAAATCCACCTCATCGTCTGTTAATTGTGCTTCCTTTGTTAATTTTGCTGCTTCAGTTAAGTCTGTTTCTTCAGTTAAGTCTGTTTCAGCAGCGTTATTGATAGCAGAACTAGTTTCTTGTTCCTTTGCTCCATCTTCTTTGCTTTCATCTTCAACATCTTCTTTAGCTTTACCAGAAGAAGATTCACCAATTGTTGAAGTTGATTCCACACTTGTACTTGACCAGATTGGCATCCACAAATAATCTTGATTTGTCTCCTTTTCTAACCTTGCCTCATCTATTGCTTGTGAACCTGAAAAATCATTTGATTCTGCAACAACAGGCACATAATTCATTGATTTGGTTAGAGACTCAAGATCAAATAGCCATGTTGGTCCTTGACCTTCTACATTGGATTTATTCTCCAAAAACTCCACATGTAGGTTTTCCTCTATAATCCTAGTTCTTGTTTTGTATACTCTAAATGCTTTGCTATTAAGAGAATATCTAACAAAGAATCCTTCATCTGCTTTAGCATCAAATTTTTCTAAATGGTCTAAGGTATTGAGAATTGTCACATGACATCCAAAATGTCTAAGAAATCCTATTGCAGGAGTTCTACCTCTAAAAAGTTCATATGATGTCTTATTGTGAGGCTGTACAACTAAAACTCTATTTTGAACATAGCAAGCAGTGTTGACTGCTTCAGCCCAAAAAGTTATAGGTAGCTTAGAGTCAGCTAACATAGTTCAAGCAACTTCTATTAGTGTTCTATTCTTTCTCTCAACAACACCATTCTATTGTGGAGTTCTAGCAACACTAAATTCTCTCATAATACCTTTTTCTTTGCAGAAATCATCCATAACTCTATTCTTAAACTCTGTCTCATTATCACATCTAATGACTTTCACTTTCTTGTCTAGGTTTTCTATCTGTGTAATGAATGTCTTAAGAATGCTAGAAGTTTCATCCTTAGAACCTAAAAAGAAAACCCATGTAAATCTGCTATAGTCATCAGTTATAACAAGACAATATCTCTTATGCATTATACTACTTACTGAAACAGGTCCAAATAAGTCCATATGAAGCATAAACAATGATTGATTGATAGAGTTAAAAATCTTGGGCTTACAAGTGGCTTTGTGTTGTTTGCCTTTAAGGCAAGAAATGCATGTTTGATCATTTTCAAATCTTTTGTGAGGTAAACCTCTTACCAAACCATTCTTAACAATTTTATTTATGGTTTTGATATTAATATGACCAAGCCTTCTATGCCATTTCATTGATTCATCCAATGTGGCCTTTGCAATAAGACAAGTTAAATCCTTTTTGGGAACAATGTTCTTCATATCAACATTGTACATATTGCCCTTTCTATGAATTTTAAGAAGTACTTGACTTTCATCAGGCATCTTAAAATCTAGAGAAAGCACAAGACATTCAGTGTCACAGAAAAGAACTTTGTTCTTTTTGTCACACATTTGTGAGACACTAAAAAGATTATAATTTAGCTCATGTACATAGTACACATCTTCAAAATCTAAATTTCTAGTTTTAATAGTACCTTTACCGAAAATTTTGCCACCAACACCTCCTCCAAAGGTAACATAGCAACCATCTAATGTTTGAAAATCAGAAAGATAGGATTTGTTGCCTGTCATGTGCCTTGAACATCCACTATCTGAGTATCCTTGATCCTCTTGTTTATCAATTGAATGTTCCTGCACAGTAATAAGGAGTATTAGTTTCTTTTGGGGACCCAAGCCATTACTGACTTGGATCTACCTCTTGCATCAATGTAATTTAATCTTTTGAGAACAGTTGATGCAACATTGGATTTAGTTGAATTCCAAACCCAACATGCTGAGGCCTTAACATCATTTGCCCTATTTCCCTTAGCAGCAGAATTAACTACTTGCCTAGCAGAATTAACTGCTTGTTTTGTAGTTGAACCCTTAATTTTCCAAACTAGTTTTTGGACTACTGCCTTTGAATGAATGGGCTTTTGAACAACTTTTTGTGCATGTTTGTAAAATATTTTTGCAGCCTTAGCTGTTGATTTTGGGTAAACAGTCATATATGGTCTAGCAGAATTAACTTGTTTGAAGCCAGAATTAACTGAAACTGTTTTGGGTTTAGTTCTGTTAACATTAGAACTAGAGTGAAAGTGAGGTTTAGGTGTTTGTCTTTTGTAGTTCACTCTATTGTTTTCATACCCAGATACCCATTTGTTGCAGAAAGCTGCAAGATGGTCAAAACTACCACATGTATAACCAGCTTTGTTGTAAAAAGCAAAGTCATCACCTAATTGGTTAAACTTGAGGTAATTCCAATTTCTTTGGTTACCTCTGGGCTTGCTAGTGGATCTATATTGTTCACAATATTTAACTGGTTGCCTAACATGTTTAATGATTGATTTAGGCCTAACAATATCCCTTTTTACCACTTTAGGAACCTTTGTTCCTGCTTTCTTAGCTTTTTTAGGTTTAGACATAACCTGTTCATCTTCATCACTATCAGTTGTACAATCCTCAACAACTATAGCATCTGATTTCCTAACAAAGGACACCTTGTCCTTAGAAAGTGAAGTTTTACATAAACTCTCACTTACTTTCTCTACCTTAGGACTCTCAGTAGACTTAGAACCATATTCCATTATTGGTTCTTGAAACTCAGCAGATCCTGTGTGTGCTAGGTCAATACCTGGAGGTGAAGGAACACCTCTGTATGGTGGAGGAACAGATTTGTATCCTAAACCAGACTTAGCTTTATTGATTACTTGAGCTTCCCAAATCTTATTAATTCCCTCTGAGGCATAAGCTAAAGCATCTACTGTTATCTTAACATTTTCAGTTTTATTTTTAGCTTTAGTTAAAGATTCATTTTGCCTAGAAATTATTTCATCTCTGAACTCTATGCCTCTTTTTAGAGCATTCATGTCATCAGTAAACTTAGATTCATTTCCTTGAAAATGTAAAAGTTGTTTTTCAAGAACAACTATTCCTCTTTTATGATTGCCTAAATTAGCTAATGCATCATATAACTGTTCTAGTTGATCATCAAATCTCTTTTTAAGATCTTCATAAGCTTTAAGAGCAGAGCATGATTCAGTACATTTAATTATGGAATTTACCTCTGAATCAGAAAAGGCCATTAGAGCAGTCTCAGTGGCCACCAGTGCAGCATTTGTTGGTGCTTCCACTTCATCAGCCATGAAGCTCCAATCATAGTTAACCCCATCTATGGCTAACATAGCCCTTGGCTCTTCCACTGTGACTTCCTTCTTCTTCTCTTGCCTATACCATGTGCTCCTATTATCCTGCTTCCTTGGGTTTCTACATTCTTTAGCAAAATGTCCTAACCTGTGACACTTGAAACACTCTACCTTCTTCTTATCAAACCCAGCAGTTTCATTACCATCAATGGTAATCTGCTTACCAGTTCTCTGCCAGAACTTCTTAGCCCTCATGCTAAGTAAAGCAACCTGCCATTTGATGTCCATCTCTTCCAAATCATTATCATCCAACTGATCAAGATCTTTATGAGTTAGAGGAGAACCACTAGTTTGACTAGACATGAATACATAGAATGTTGGATCTCCAAGTCCAGCAGCATTCTTTTGTGAACTAGTAGAAACACCTTCATCTTCATCTACCTCTTCTGACTTACTAATACTAGGTGTTGACATAAATAATGCCTAAAACCATTATTCATATCTCTATGTTTTAATAATCACAATATAAACTCATTAAACATAAACTTATCAAATAAACAAGTATTTAGTTGTAAATATTCACTTCTACAACTTAATCACTTAAGGTATGAATAAACGAGTGCTTAATGCATTATATGATCAAAGGAACATTTTCTTAAACACTAGATTTTTTATAAAATGTCAAAAACATTTTATATCTTTTAAAAAAACATTTTTGGTAATAAATAAAAATGTTTAATCTTTTATAAAAATATGAATTCAAAATTTTAACCAAAATCAGTTAAAATGTTCCAGAAAAACCTTCCCCACAAAAGGACAAAACTGGCCAACGTTCAGCAAGGGCGGCCCCCTTAAAATTAAGGGGACCGCCCCCCTATTTAAGGGGGCCGGCCACGCTCCAGTAGGCTCCACCTGTCCAGATTTTTCTCCTATAAATACCAGCCTTCCCCTGGATTTTTACTCACCTTTTGCACACTAAAACTTTCTGTTTCATATCTTCAAAAACCCTTTGATCATATAATCTTAAGCTTTGGTTTCCAAGTGATCCAAGCTTCCTCCATTCAAGTGCAATAGAAGAATACTCCTTCAACTACTAGTGAAGAAGTATTGCAACTTAGATACCTAAGTTGTTTGTGTCATCATACATTTGTATATAAGTTGTGTATTGTTGTTAGATAGTTGTGTGTATAATTGTTTGGGATAGGTTAGTGTGTAAGTAGAGAAGTTGTGTTGTTAAGGTGTGTAAGTAGTGAAGGTGTGAAGAAGTAGAAGTGTACATAGGTTGTGCTTAGTTGTGAAGTGTCGTGAAGAAGTCGTGAAGAAGTCATGAAGAAGTTGTGAAGAAGTCGTGAAGAAGTCGTGAAGAAGAAGGTGTGATTAAGTTGTGTTTAAGTTGTGAGATTGGTTCTAGCTACGATTAGAACTCGACATCTAGCTTTGTGTCGTTAAGCCAGTGTAAGCTAAAGTTGTGTAAGGTTTTCTCCGCCATAAGGGAGCTTGTTGACATAGTGAAGAAAACTCTCGAGTTAGGTGCTCGGGGAGTGGAGTAGGGCAAGGAAGGTGTCCTTGTAGCCGAACCACTATAAATCTCTTGTCTCTCGGTTAGATCTTTCCATCTCTAACTTTCATTTCATTTTATTACCTTACTTGCATTACTTATTTATATTTACTTATATACATATTGTTCATATTGTTCAAAGAGTTGAGATCACATAAATTCGAATCTAAGTTTTAAAAAAAAGTAAACAAAGTTTTCACAATAAATTTAAAAGGACATAAAACTATTCAACCCCCCTTCTAGTTTTCCACAATTGGTATCAAGAGCCACGTCAAACAAGATTTTTAAAATTAACTGTATTTTAAAACTTGAAACGATCTATGGAATCTTTAAAATATTTAGAAGGGCAATCTATGCAAAGACCACCACTATTTGAAAGTGATGGTTTTCTTTATTGGAAAAATAGATTCGAAACTTATGTGAAATCAAAGGATCTTGATCTTTGGCATGTTATTACCTATGGTGATTTTCCCCCTATTCAATATAATATCCTAACTAAAATAGATGAAATTGTACCTTTTGAAAAACAAAATGATGATTTAAAAAAGAAACTAGCAAAAAATAATGAAGCTAAAATGGTAATTTATAATGCGTTACCACGCAAAGAATATGAAAGAATTTTTATGTGTCAAACCGCAAAAGAGATTTGGGATTCTTTACTAATCACTCACCAAGGTAATAGTCAAGTCAAAGATAATAAAATAGATCTTCTTGTTCAACAATATGAACAATTTACAATTCCTGAAGAGGAATCTATTGATAATGCATTTGCTAAATTTAACACAATCATCACAAGTTTAAAAGCACTTGATGAGACTTTTTCTAGCAAAAATTGTGTATGGAAATTTCTTAGGGCATTACATCTGAAATGGCGCGCGAAGGTCACGGCGATTGAAGAGTCAAAGAACTTGATGACGTTATCACTTGATGAACTTATTGGCAACTTGAAGGTTCATGAAGAAATTATAAAGAGGGACTCGGAAACGGTGAAGAGCAAGAAAGATCAAATCAAGTCTCTCGCGCTAAAAGCCAAAAAGGAACTTAGTGATGACGATGATTCAAGTGACGATAGTGAAGACGAAGAATATGCAATGGCCGTAAGAGAATTCAAGAAATTCTTCAAGAGACGAGGAAGATTCACGAGACAACCGCGAGATGAAAGAAGATTGCTACAAAGAAATAGAAATGATAACTACGGGAAAAGAAAGTGCTTTAGATGTGGAAGCCAAAACCATCTCATTGGCGAATGTCCAAAGCCACCGGGTTATGTTCACGAAAGCGCATTTGTTAGTGGAACATGGTGCGATAGCGACAAAGATGAAGCGGACAAAGCAAAAGACGAAAAGTGCCTTGTAGCTCAAGCCACCGATGAAATATGTCTTGGGAAAAATTTGGAGCCCGACGAATGGATTAAGGATAGTGGATGCTCGAAGCACATGACGGGAAACCGGAAGCTATTCTCCTCCTACAAGGCATACAACGGAGGTAATGTTATTTTCGGTAGTGATTTTCGTGGAAAAATCATTGGAAAAGGTACGATCTCTCAAGACTCCCTAACTATTGAAAATGTTGAGCATGTAGATAACTTAACATATAACTTGCTTAGTATAGGACAAATATGCGATAATAAGTGTAGGGTTACTTTTACAAGTAAAGATAGCGAAATAGTTAAGGACGGAAAGGTCATAGGTAGAGGAGTTAGGAAAGGTGGCGTATATGTTATGAAACTAGGAAATAAACTGGAAGATAAAATATGTCTAGCAACCTTAGATGAAAACTCTACATTATGGCATAGAAGATTAGGTCACGCAAATATGAAACAAATACAATCCCAAGCCTCTAAAGAATTAGTTAGAAACTTGCCTAACCTAAGATATGACCAACACTTTTGCGATGCATGTGATGAAGCGAAAAGTGTACCACTTTTAGGGGGTCATTTAAGCCCTAAATCGTATTTATTTGATCAAATATTGCCCTAAACTGTTCCTTTTGTCATTTTAGGTACTTTGGAGAAGAAATCTGGAAAAGGAATCATTTTGGACGTTTTTGGAGCATAAAAGTGAAGAAAATGACAAAGTCTCAAATTTGGCTGGAAAAGTACCTTTGACGGCGTCAAGGATTGCCCTTGACGGCGTCATGGCTTGGCAAAAAAGGTGGATATGAAAAATACACATGATAAGCCAGAGAATTTTACAATGAAAAGTCTGACGGCGTCACCCTTTGAAGTGATCAAGGCCATCACGGTTTAACTTAAAGAGGGACGGCGTCAAGCCTTATTCTGACGGCGTCAAGCCTTGATAAGCCAGAGCGGATTTTGGAGCACTAAAGAGGGACGGCGTCAAGAAGGCCATCCGGAAACCCTAGACACGGCGAGGTGACGGCGTCAAGTCCTATAACGTGACGCCGTCAGCCCTTAAACTCTATATATAGTTTTACAATTTTTTATCATTAGTGTGCAACTTTGTGAGGAGAAACCCTAAAGACGAATTTCTGCCATTTTTAAGGGTTTTCATACCCTTGGATCTCCCATGTTTAATTGAAGATAAGTGTTCATTTAATCAATCAATATGTCTATGTGTTGTTTGATTATACCTTGTTCTTGTCTTTTAATTAACATGCTAGGCTAGATTTATCTTGTGTTTGCTTAGATCTAATGAAACCTAGCTATTGATTAGTAGTTATTAGTGTGTTATTAATTGTATTGGATGATTGTTCATCGATGTTAGGCTTAAGAAAACTGGCTAACTTCCTATTCGGTAACTTGCTTGAACGTCTTAAGAAACATGAACCAATGCGTACTAAGGTTTTTATGGTTGTATTTAATGCATGAGCGAATTCTAGTGATCCCATGTTAGGAGCTTCTTAGCCGGCTCGATATAGGAGTGAAGTAGGAGCTTGTAGAGTTGGGGAAGTACGTACGCCACCCCACGATTGGTATTAAGGAATACACCCATCATCCACGCAATTAATACACACTAATCAACCGGTAAAAGATAGTTAGGGAGTAAGGAAATCTAAGTAAACACATTTCTCTCCACATAAGTTTCACAACTCTTTTCATTTTCAGTTATTTTATTTTATTTGCATTTGTAGTTATTTGGGTTAGTTGATTAGCAACTAATTCCGCCCACTCCTTCAAACCCGAGATTTTACTTGCTTTCATAAAAATATAAAAATACAAAAAGAATATTCCTTCACCCTTAGACCTATTAGAATAGTTTTTCAATCCTAACGACACTATTCCCTGTGGAGAACGATCAATCCCCCGTACTTACCACTACACTATACTACATCGGTCAGGTACACTGCCTGGTGGGGTTGTAAGCCTCTTGAGATCCCTCGAGAGGTAAAACCTGTTGTAAGGTCACAAAACCACGCATCAAGTTTTTGGCGCCGCTGCCGGGGAATAGTTATTGTTTAGGTTGAATTTTTATTTTATTAGGTCTACTCACTAGATTCCTTTCTAGTGAGATTTTTATTTTATTTTATTTTTCTAGGTTTTCTTTAGTCTATCTTTTTCTGCTCTATCCATTGCTTAAATCTTCCTTGGCCATCATGGTAAACGAAGATCTCTCCAATCTTAGAGTCACCAGGAGTCGTAGTTCACTAAGAGACCTTATTCCACCCTACGCAGAACCTGAAAGGGAAATGCGAAGATTAAGGCGACTCTTTGCAACACCCGAACCATCTGGCATTGCCATCGACTTTGATGATGCCCTCTCCGAGGAAGAATCCAATCATCATTCTACACCTCCTAGCCCTCAACCCAATCACGATATGGAGGTTCCCGAAAACCCAATCCCTAAATGCCTCAAGGACTACTCTTCTCCCACCCCTCGTGGTTTTTCCAATGCTATCGTTTTTCCAAATGAACACACGAATGGGGTCTTGCGTGCAACCGATATTTGGCTTGTCCAAAGTGTATGCAAGTTCCACGGATTGAAAACTGAAGATCCGATCCAACACATCAAGGACTTCCTGAAAATAGTGGATACCCTCCATACGGACGGGGCCACTAGAGATACCTCCCGGCTGCGATTCTTTCCCTTCACCCTTTATGAAAAAGCCGGAAATTGGTATAACCAACTTCCCTCCGAGTCCATCTTCACATGGGAACAACTTATCTCAAAATTCTATGAGAAATTCTTTCCCGTAGGAAGAACTTCAACGTTGAGAGACGAAATCTTCCGCTTCCATGTGGGACCTGCTGAACCCATTCACGAATCCTGGATCAGATTCAAAGATCTAATTAGACAAGTCCCTCATCATGGCATTGAACTCTGGCTTCTTGTCCAAATCTTTTATGACAGTGTCCCTAAAAGAGACCAATTTGGCATTAATAATTCGGTAAAAGGAAAAATCGCCAAACTAAGCGCTGAGGAAGGATGGAATAGAATTGAGGAATACGCAAATGATCAAGACGATACCTGGGACGAACCCGATTCGATCATGAGCGTTTCCAAGATCATGAAAGAGCGTCCTTTTGCTAGCCGGATGAGTATATTGAATGATCAAGTATCTTATCTTGACAAGTCACAACCGACTAAACGGTTATCAAACCCATACTTGATCTGTGACCAATGTGGTGGCCCGCATGAAGTGGAGGAATGCGGGGATGATGCCACCACCGAACGAGTATGCTTGTCAAGCCACGACATCTTCGATGATCCTTCGCTCTTAACTTTCTACCAAAACAATGATTTTACCCCTTGGGGAAATCTTGTGAGAGAAGAGGGAGGAGGAGAATATCCTGACTACAAGGTTAGGAGCACTTTTGAGGATGATCTTGGGCATTTCACGCTTGAAAAGAATCTGCAACTAAATGGTCTCGACAACCTCATCAATAGCCAGCAAAACGACATGAGGGCCAAATTCGCAGAACTCAACGCCACTCTCGACGGCCTTGGCGAACCTCAAACAAATCAAAGAGATCCCTTACTCGCCATCACCACTCGTGCTGGAACAACTACTAAGGATCCACCTTACCCAGCTCAACAATCTAACGTCATGGAACCCAACACCCCTCATGAGGAGGAAGGTAATGTGAATGATGAAAATCCCGAACAAACCTCTCCGGTAACTCCCTCTCCACCTACTCCAACCAAACAGCCCATTAAAGTCCCATACCCGTCCCGCCTCAAGAATCAAAAGGTCGAAAATGATAATAAAAGATTCTTGTCATATTTGAAGGATTCGGTCGTCACCATACCCCTTCTCGATGCATGTTACCATATGCCCAAATATAGTGCATACTTCAAGAAGCTGCTAACCAACAGAAAAGGGCTCGAGGGTCTTATAACCTTAGGAGAGGAATGTTCTGTGGTGACTCAACGAGGGCTGCCAAAGAAGGTGGACGATCCAGGTAGTTTCACCTTGCCCTGCTCAATTGGATCTCTTTTAGTCAAGAATGCTTTAGCCGACCTAGGAGCAAGTATCAATCTTATGCCGCATTCCATGTTCCTCAAATTAGGGTATTCTGGGTTGAAACCAACCCGTATGAACATCCAACTAGCCGATAGATCAGTCAAATACCCCTTAGGAATATGTGAGAATGTGCTGGTTAAGGTAGGGAAGTTCAAATTTCCAGTTGACTTCGTCATCTTGGAGATGGAAGAAGATGACCTAGTGCCCATCATTCTGGGGAGGCCATTCCTTGCAACTGCTCGTGCTGTTAGTGATGTTCATGACGGCAAACTAACCTTACGAGTGGGGGCCGATAGCTTAACCTTCGACATCAAGGACACAATGAATCTTTCTCTCGAAGCAGATAATCAGCTGTATTTCATCGGAGAAATCAATGAACTATCTGACGAGATTGACAATTGTATAGATGAACAGGTGGAAGCTGGTGGGTTGCGAGATGAAGCTTTCTTACCCATCTTAGAGGAGGAGAAGACTATGGATGTGAATGCAGTCTCCTTCTATCCCAGACAAGAAATCGAACAGCTAGAGCTTCGTAAACCCGAGAACAAACTTAAACCTTCCATCATCGAGCCACCCACGTTAGAACTCAAGGAACTCCCAAACAACCTTGAATATGCCTTCCTCCAAGGAGAAGATCAACTTCCGGTAATCATAAGATCCTCTTTGAAAAGTGAACAAAAGGATAAACTCTTAGGAGTTTTAAAAAAATATAAAGGAGTTATAGCATGGAGTGTAGCCGACATCAAGGGGATTGACTCTACCTTTTGCACGCATAAAATCCTCATGGAGGAGGATTATAAACCCACCGTGCAACCTCAAAGGCGAGTAAACCCAAACATAAAGGAAGTCGTAAAAAAGGAAGTCATTAAGCTCCTAGATGCAGGGCTAATTTACCCAATTTCGGACAGTCTGATGAGTGTGTAAATACTCATCATTTCTTTCACATTTGAGCTACAGAAACAGTCAAAAATACTTTAAAAAGTCTAAAAATGTATAAAAATATCATCTGACTGTGTTTTTATAAGTTTCAGGGAAAAACAAACAATAAATGTCATAATTTGCATTTTAGTCCCTGAACTTTCAGAATTTGGCAAATCTAGTCCCTAGAATCTAAAAAAGTGGAATTTATCATTCAAGGTCCCTAAAATAATCTTAATTGTCAAATTTGGTCCTTGAATGATTGTTTGAGCAAATATTACAAAAAGGTCCCTCAATTTTGAAAAGTGTCAAAAATGGTCCCTGGGTTATTTAAAATGAAAAATTAATAATTAAAACCCTTGTACTATTTAAACTTGGCAATAGTTACCCTTGTGATAACTTTGGAATAATTACAGGATGGTCCTTGGAATTTCAGAAATGACAAATTTGGTCCCTATGTTTAACCAAATCCGGATCTAAACTATCCCTAAAAATCCAAACCCAATATTCACTAAACCCAGCCTACCCAATTACCCAAGCCCAAACACAAATAAGCCCAACCCCCATCTGAGTTTAAAAACTCAGTCAAACCCCCTTTGACCCGTCTCTTTCCCACTCACCCCAGCCATAACCAGTCATCCCCCCAGCTGGCTCATCCACCTCATCCCCCCTCCTCAACACTCCACCTAACATGCCAAAACCAATTAATGCATCCCTCCCACTCCCCAATAGCAAAATCAGAGATTAATCACCAATTTCCACTTTTCCCGCCAAAAGTGCCAAATGGTCAAATCTGATGAATTCTTGGAAATCAATGGCTCAGATGAGGTGGGAAGTACTCAGAGATGTCGACAAGAAGGTTAGAGGCTATAAAGAGCAGAGGAGAGAGTGTGTATTAGATTATCTAGAGTAATTTAGTTTTATTAATGTCGAATTATTAAATTTCAAGTTCTTAGTTTAATTTTAATCTTGCAAGTGTTGTAATTTATGTTTTCAGAGTGTTATAAACCTTTCTCAATAATTTAATTCAAGTTTCAGTTAACTTTCCAGTTTATGCAATTTTCACTTTATTTCAAAAATCTCATAATCAATTGTATGTTGTTATTAGAATGTTTCTGGACTCATAAGCTCACATAAGCTCCCATATAGCTTACTGAAGCTATTAGTAATCAGTAAAACAAGTTTAGTAATCAGAAAATCAAAAATACAAAAACAGTCAACAAAAGTCAAAGTTTCATGATCATGGTGATTAATGCTGGAGCAGGGTAAATATTGGATTGCCCTGGGTTAGTGAACCTGAGGAGGTTCTATAGGAGTGATTCATTGGTCCTTGTTCTTGGTTTCAAGCTGGAAAGCAGTTGTAAGAATTTCTAAGTAATTTGGCATTTCACTGTGTTAGTTGTTTTTAATCTTTGATCATTGCATTTCTGTGTTTCTTAGTTGATATTGAGTAGGTTTATGCATTAAAACACTTTGCTTGTTCATTAAAAATCTTAGTTGCTAAAATCTCCTTTTAACAGTCAAAATAGCATATTGTCAAGTTCTTTAGTTCTTGCTGCTTTATTTGGATTTTCTAGTCTAGTTGGTCCTATATAATCATAAGAAAGTACTGGAATCAAGTGTTGTGATTTAAAATTCAGATTTGCTTTGAAAATCTTGCATACCTGTCCTGATCAAGGGTGTTTGGATTTGCTGAATCAGTAGGTCTATAGGGTTTGTTTGTTGTTGTTTGCTGTTGTAACTTGGTTCACTAGGGTCTATTAGCTCAGTTCTAGCATAAAATTCAGTAGTCAAGAGTTAAAAAGTCAAAATTGTATTTAAATCTTCATCACAGTTAACTGTGATGAGATTTGAGTTCATGATTGTTCAAAATCATTTCATAAGTGTGTAACCTTGCTTGATCTAGCTTCTTTTAGACTTATTACATCAATATCAGTCCATTAGAACTAATCAAATCTCACCAAAGTCAAAACTTCTACTTTTCTGCAAAAGTCAACTGCATCAGCAGAAACATGGTTCTGAGCAGCTGAACTTGTGCTCAATTGGAGTACAATTGGTGTGATTCTCATAGGGCTTTTGTGATTTTTGGATAGCTCATAAGCCAATCTAACTTTTGCCCCCCTTAGGTTGCCTTTTAGACAGCTTATTGAGTGCTTAATCTAGCCCTCAAGTTTGCCTGTTCAGCTGAATTTTCTGTTTTGATTTTCATAGCAGTCAAGTGTGTAGTTTGCTCAAATCTTGTGCTTATTTGCATATTCAAGTTGTCCTGTGTTTAATATTGTTGTTTAATCCATTCCTGAACTTTTGGGAATTTTTGGATTCCATTTAGCTTATTTTGGGCTTATTAGCTTATTGCTTATTAGCCTAAATCTGCTTATTGGGCCTTGTCAGCTTTTCATTTTATTTTTCCCAGCTTCCTTATAATATTTTAGCATTATCTGTAATTTTTCATAATTTTCTGATCAGTTTTAATATTTTTAATCATTTTAAGTAGTTTTTAATAGTAATTTAATCATAATAAATAGAAAAATAATCAAAAAAATACAATTCCAATTTTCATAATTTTCTTTTATCATTTGTAATCTAGGAAAAATATAAAAATATTTTTAGGACTTAAAAACAAACGAAATAGAAATATAGTGATAGCTTCTATTTAATAGAATTTATCTTTTTAAATTTTAATTAAGTAATTTTCATTTTTATAATTTTCTTATCTTTTTATTACCTTAGAGTATTTATATAAAAATTTTCAGATTTTTGTTTGATCTTTTAGTATTTATTAGAATTTTAATTAGTTTAAATAATTATTAAATAGTTTTTAATTAATAATAATTAATTAATAAGTTAAATAAATAATTTTCTTTTTCCAATAATTTTCTTTTATTATTAGGGTTGTAAAAATATAAATTTCATATCCGTAGGCTGTTTATTTCTTAAAACTCACTTTTTATTTCGTACGTGTACGTTTATTTAAATTTAAACGTACGTTTTTAGGTTTTTATACGTTTTTAAGTAATTTGGTTTCCAATTCTTGTTTATATAGCTTGGTTAAAGCTATTTTCTTATCTCATTAGTGTAATCAAAATCATAAATCCCCTTTCTGTTCATAAACACTTGATCACAATCCGTTTAAGCACAATTTCGCATCTCGCTGGGACTTAAACGACCCGGGGATAAAACTATACTCCTTGGATTATTGCATTGTGTCCTTGATAGTTTGACTTTTGTTGACCAAATCCTTGGTCAATATTAGTTGACTGTTTAGAGCCAATCACAGTCCATGGGTAAGTCCTGTACAGGTTGTACCAAAAAAGGGAGGAATGACGGTGGTGAAGAACGATAAGGATGAGTTAGTGCCTTAATGAACAGTAACTGGATGGCGTGTGTGCATCGATTATAGGAAGTTGAATGATGCAACCCGAAAGGATCATTTCCCTCTCCCATTTATCGACCAAATGTTGGAAAGGTTAGCAGGGCATGAGTACTACTGCTTCCTAGATGGGTTCTCAGGGTATTTCCAAATCCCTATCGCTCCTGAGGACCAAGAAAAGACTACGTTTACATGCCCTTATGGCACCTTCGCCTACAAGCGAATGCCCTTTGGAGAAGAAACTAGGAAATAAACTGGAAGATAAAATATGTCTAGCAACCTTAGATGAAAACTCTACATTATGGCATAGAAGATTAGGTCACGCAAATATGAAACAAATACAATCCCTAGCCTCTAAAGAATTAGTTAGAAACTTGCCTAACCTAAGATATGACCAACACTTTTGCGATGCATGTGATGAAGCGAAAAGTGTACCGCTTTTAGGGGGTCATTTAAGCCCTAAATCGTATTTATTTGATCAAATATTGCCCTAAATCGTTCCTTTTGTCATTTTAGGTACTTTGGAGAAGAAATCTGGAAAAGGAAGCATTTTGGACGTTTTTGGAGCATAAAAGTGAAGAAAACGACAAAGTCTCAAATTTGGCTGGAAAAGTACCTTTGACGGCGTCAAGGATTGCCCTTGACGGCGTCATGGCTTGGCAAAAAAGGTGGATATGAAAAATACACATGATAAGCCAGAGAATTTTACAATGAAAAGTCTGACGGCGTCACCCTTTGAAGTGATCAAGGCCATCACGGTTTAACTTAAAGAGGGACGGCGTCAAGCCTTATTCTGACGGCGTCAAGCCTTGATAAGCCAGAGCGGATTTTGGAGCACTAAAGAGGGACGGCGTCAAGAAGGCCATCCGGAAACCCTAGACACGGCGAGGTGACGGCGTC
Source organism: Artemisia tridentata subsp. tridentata (assembly GCA_021014915.2). Classification (NCBI taxonomy): domain Eukaryota; kingdom Viridiplantae; phylum Streptophyta; class Magnoliopsida; order Asterales; family Asteraceae; genus Artemisia; species Artemisia tridentata. The sequence goes on along the minus strand of CP139502.1, from coordinate 141,295,068 downwards.
AAGTCCTATAACGTGACGCCGTCAGCCCTTAAACTCTATATATAGTTTTACAATTTTTTATCATTAGTGTGCAACTTTGTGAGGAGAAACCCTAAAGACGAATTTCTGCCATTTTTAAGGGTTTTCATACCCTTGGATCTCCCATGTTTAATTGAAGATAAGTGTTCATTTAATCAATCAATATGTCTATGTGTTGTTTGATTATACCTTGTTCTTGTCTTTTAATTAACATGCTAGGCTAGATTTATCTTGTGTTTGCTTAGATCTAATGAAACCTAGCTATTGATTAGTAGTTATTAGTGTGTTATTAATTGTATTGGATGATTGTTCATCGATGTTAGGCTAAAGAAAACTGGCTAACTTCCTATTCGGTAACTTGCTTGAACGTCTTAAGAAACATGAACCTATGCGTACTAAGGTTTTTATGGTTGTATTTAATGCATGAGCGAATTCTAGTGATCCCATGTTAGGAGCTTCTTAGCCGGCTCGACATAGGAGTGAAGTAGGAGCTTGTAGAGTTGGGGAAGTACGTACGCCACCCCACGATTGGTATTAAGGAATACACCCATCATCCACGCAATTAATACACACTAATCAACCGGTAAAAGATAGTTAGGGAGTAAGGAAATCTAAGTAAACACATTTCTCTCCACATAAGTTTCACAACTCTTTTCATTTTCAGTTATTTTATTTTATTTGCATTTGCAGTTATTTGGATTAGTTGATTAGCAACTAATTCCGCCCACTCCTTCAAACCTGAGATTTTACTTGCTTTCATAAAAATATAAAAATACAAAAAGAATCTTCCTTCCCCCTTAGACCTATTAGAATAGTTTTTCAATCCTAACGACACTATTCCCTGTGGAGAACGATCAATCCCCCGTACTTACCACTACACTATACTAAATCGGTCAGATACACTGCCTGGTGGGGTTGTAAGCCTCTTGAGATCCCTCGAGAGGTAAAACCTGTTGTAAGGTCGCAAAACCACGCATCAGCATGTAAAATAGGAAAACAAGCACATGCTAGTCACAAAGCTAAAAATATAGTCTCCACTACTAGATGCCTAGAATTATTACACATGGACCTTTTTAGTCCATCCGCAGTGCGGAGTTACGGAGGTAATCGTTATACCTTAGTAATTGTAGATGACTATTCACGATACACGTGGACTAGATTTTTAAGTGATAAAACCGAAGCCTTTAATAAGTTTAAAATATTTAGTAAAATGATTCAAAATAAATTAGGATGTTCTATAGTATCAATTAGGACGGACCATGGTCGGGAATTTGATAACGAAGTGCAATTCGGAAAATACTGTGATTTAAATGGGATATCTCACAATTTCTCCGCTCCTCGCACTCCACAATCAAATGGGGTAGTAGAAAGAAAGAATCGAACCTTAAAAGAAATGAGTAGAACAATGCTAAATGAACAATCTATCCCACAAAAATTTTGGTGCCATGCCGTAGATACATCAACATATATAATAAATAGAGTCTCAATTAGGCGAATTTTAGGAAAAACCCCATATGAATTATTAAGAGATAGAAAACCTAATCTAAATTATTTTAGGGTATTCGGGAGCAAATGTTTTGTTCTCAATACAAAAGATTACCTTACTAAGTTTGATCCTAAGTCGTACGAAGGAATCTTTCTAGGGTATTCGCAAAATAGTAAAGCATACATAATACTTAATAAACACACTATGAAAGTAGAAGAGTCCTTAAATGTAACTTTTGATGAAACTCCACCACCACCTAAGACATTGCCCCTAGAAGATGATGATCTAGTTGAAGAAGAAGCTATTGAGGTTAGTAAAACTAAGCCCCTAGGTGATGATAATGAAGATTTAACTCTAGGAGAAAATGAAATTGTAAATGTTAAAGAATCTAAATCACACCCATTAGATAATATAATAGGAAACCTAAATCAAAGAACCCTTAGATCACAAGCTCAAGATAAAAATAACTTCTTTTGTTTCCTATCAACTATAGAACCTAAAAATATAAATGAGGCGTTAAAAGATGAAAGTTGGGTTATGGCTATGCAAGAAGAACTAAATCAATTTAAGACTATTGACGTTTGGGAACTAGTCCCAAATCCCATGAACATGACCATCATAGGAACTAAGTGGGTTTATAGAAATAAGTTAGATGAAAATGGAATAGTTACTAGGAATAAAGCTAGGTTAGTTGCCCAAGGATATAATCAACAAGAAGGAATAGATTATGACGAAACTTATGCCCCCGTAGCTAGATTAGAATCTATAAGAATACTTCTTGCCTATGCATGCGCCCTAGATTTTAAGTTATTTCAAATGGACGTGAAAAGTGCATTCCTTAACGGTTTTATCAATGAGGAGGTATACGTGGCACAACCTCCAGGATTCATTGACTTCGCAAAACCTGATTATGTTTATAAACTCAAGAAAGCTTTATATGGACTCAAACAAGCTCCCAAGGCTTGGTATGATCGATTAAAGGCATTTCTTATTAAACATGATTATTCCATGGGAATGGTAGATAACACTCTTTTTACGAAAAAGAAAAGCCAAATCTCATCATTGTCCAAATATATGTCGACGACATTATATTCGGATCGACTTGTCAGGATATGTGTGATGAATTCGCCAAAATCATGCATGATGAGTTTGAGATGAGTATGATGGGTGAACTTAATTTCTTCCTAGGATTACAAATAAAACAATTAGAAGATGGAATATTTTTTAATCAATCTAAGTACATTAAGGAAATGCTCAAGAAATTTGGATTAGAAGACGCTAAGCCCATGAAAACACCGATGTCTACGGAAGTAAAACTCACAAGAGATGAAGAGGGTGAGTCCGTAGAAAACACTAAGTATAGAAGAATGATAGGTAGTTTACTATACTTAACGGCAAGTAGACCGGATATCATGTTTAGTGTCTGCCTTTGTGCTCGCTTTCAAGAGGATCCCAAAACCTCTCACCTAGAAGCGGTTAAGCGTATCTTCTGATACATTAAAGGCACTATACACTTAGGATTATGGTATCCTAAGGGATCCGGCATAGAAACCATCGTCTATGCGGATTCGGATCATGCGGGAGACTACATGGATAGAAAAAGCACTAGCGGAATTTGCACATTAATGGGATGTTGTCTAACATCTTGGTTCTCGAAGAAGCAAACCACTCTTGCTATTTCTACCACAGAAGCCGAATATGTAAGCGCTGGAAAGGCATATCAACAAGCACTGTGGATGAAACAAGCTCTCGTAGACTATGGCATTAGGTTAGATGATGTCCCAATTATGTGTGATAACAAAGGTGCTATAGATCTAAGTAAGAATCCCGTTCAACACTCTAGGACTAAACATATAGAAATACGCCACCACTTCCTCCGCGATAACGTTGAAAAGGAAAATATATCTATAGAAAAGGTTGCATCGGAAGATAACTTAGCAGACATATTCACTAAGCCCCTTAAGCGTGAACTCTTTAACCACTTACGTTTAGGCCTAGGGATGATGGAACAAATTGACTGAATTTTCTGCACTTTTGGTACAATTTTTTTTTTCCAGATGGGCGTACCCCTTAATGTTATAAAGGCGGTCCCCATAATTATTAAGGGGACCGGCTTGTCATTAAGGAGACCAGCCATCTGTTTGTAAAATTATTTTTATTTTTTTTCTCATCTGAGTCTAGGAATCTGTTTTGCACAAAACAAAAGATTGGGAAATATTTTTCTTGCATAAACATATTTATAAACAAAACCCAATCTATTTTCTACAAATCATTCTCACATCTAGGACAACACATGAAAACCATTTTCCTTACATTGTTGAATAATGCTAAAAACATTTTTTTTCATGCATAAGATCTCACATAACTTGTCAAAATATATAATCTAATATATATCTTTGATATTCATATATTGAGCAAAATTAAATCAAGGAGACCTTGGATTGTTTCTTAGGATTTTTTTTTGCATTTTGGAGTCGAAACAATCACATCTCCACATTTGTTGCATATAGGCACACACTAGAACAAGCTTATTAATCACATCCTCACAATTGTTCCATCACCTATTCCCCATTAGTTTCTAGTGCATTTGCTCTATTACCCTTGCCTTAGATAATTAATTGCCTTAATTCTCTAAATTGTTAGATATAACTTATTGCTTGTTTATCTTATATGCCATGCATGCTTAATATGTTTCTCTATTGCCTCAAAGAGTGGGACTTGCCTAAAACCAAAAGCTCAAAACATAGCCATCCTCACCTATTTCTGCAGAAAAACCCATTTCTGGAACCCAGAAAGGTACCAGATGGGCAGCCCCCTTAATTCATAAGGCGGCCCCTTAATTATTAAGGGGACCGCCCATAATTAAGGGGACCGGCCATCTGCTGGACGGGTTCACAGAATCTTTTTCTGCTTTTTAGCCCTTTTGATCCTATACTTCCCCAAATTGACAAACACATTCTGTCCTAATCACCCAACAAGCCTATCCATTCCTAAACAACACAAATCATCCACTATAAATAACCCCATATCTCACCACATTCAATCATCCCATCATGTCTTCTCCTATCAACCAAAAACCAAAAACCTCAAAGCTAGCAAGGATGACCTTAAAACCCGGGTGAAAAAGAAAACCTCACCTTCACCACAAGCCCATCACAACTAGACAACCAACACCTCCATCATCATTCATCCCCAACTACTCTCCAAGATCACAACCTCATTCCGTTGAACCATTTCACAAACCCTACCATTTTGGCCAAACATCCACATTCATTCCAAACTACTCCCCTAAACATCAAACCAACTTCAATGGAATCCTTGAAAACCCTTATCACCTTGGTCAAACATCAAACTTTTCACCCCAATACCATCCATTTCCACCAAATAACCAAATCCCCATTCATGAAAGGCAAAAGCTTCATGAAGAGATTAACCAAATCCATGATCTTAGTGATCTCCTAGCTATGCACCTCACACAATGCAACAAGGGACAACCTCCATCCTCACCTTACTCAAATTGCCTACCCCACTCTCTTAACTTGGATCAAGTTACAAACCACACCCACTATTGCCCTTGTTGCATCTTCCTTTAAAAACAAATCCTCCACTTAAGTGAAGATATTTCTTGGATCGAATATCTACTCACTCGTCCTCATCCCATTCCTCCACTACAACGATATAACATCAATGGATCCGCTCCATTTCCCTCACCATCACATAACTAAAATTCATTCACATGCTTTCCGCCTCAAAATAAATTCCCTCACCCTTTTGTGTCGTAAGCAAGTCCAATCGCTCTCTTTGACAATATGAGGACCATTAGTATTTCTAGTTATGTTGTAATCATTATGTTTCAAGTATTTTATGTAATGTAATGATGACTCATATGATCATCTTGAATGCATAAATAAATTAGTTGGTTGTTCTAAATATTTTTGCTATGTATATGTATCTGGTGTCTCCTAACTTGTTTTTGCAGCCAAGATTTCCATAACTCGTCTCCTTGGTGCCCTCGAATGAGGGGGAGTAAACATCAAGGGGGAGTTCTCGTCCCGACAAATTTAGTTTCTAAAACTTGTCAGCATAACCTTTTTGATTCTACAAAAAAGGGGAGAAGTGAATATAAACTCACTAAATACTTGTCCAAAAATAAAATTTTGAATTTAATAAGTTTAAGTTTTGTAATCATCAAAAAGGGGGAGATTGTTGACATAAATAATGCCTAAAAACATTATTCATATCTCTATGTTTTAATGATCACAAAATATAAACTCATTAAACATAAACTTATCAAATAAACAAGTATTTAGTTGTAAATATTCACTTCTACAACTTAATCACTTAAGGTATGAATAAACAAGTGCTTAATGCATTATATGATCAAAGGAACATTTTCTTAAACACTAGATTTTTTATAAAATGTCAAAAACATTTTATATCTTTTATAAAAACATTTTTGGTAATAAATAAAAATGTTTAATCTTTTATAAAAATATGAATTCAAATTTTTAACCAAAATCAGTTAAAATATTCCAAAAAAACTTTCCCCACAAAAGGACAAAACTGGCCAACGTTCAGCAAGGGCGGCCCCCTTAATTTTACTAGGTGGACCCCTTAAAATTAAGGGGACCGTCCCCCTATTTAAGGGGGTCGGCCACGCTCCAGTAGGCCCCAGCTGTCCAGATTTTTCTCCTATAAATACCAGCCTTCCCCTGGATTTTTACTCACCTTTTGCACACTAAAACTTTCTGTTTAATATCTTCAAAAACCCTTTAATCATATAATCTTAAGCTTTGGTTTCCATGTGATCCAAGCTTCCTCCGTTCAAGTGCAAGAGAAGAATACTCCTTCAACTACTAGTGAAGAAGTATTGCAACTTAGATACCTAAGTTGTTTGTGTCATCATACATTTGTATATAAGTTGTGTATTGTTGTTAGATAGTTGTGTGTATAATTGTTTGGGATAGGTTAGTGTGTAAGTAGAGAAGTTGTGTTGTTAAGGTGTGTAATTAGTGAAGGTGTGAAGAAGTAAAAGTGTACATAGGTTGTGCTTAGTTGTGAAGTGTCGTGAAGAAGTCGTGAAGAAGTTGTGAAGAAGTCGTGAAGAAGTCGTGAAGAAGAAGGTGTGATTAAGTCGTGTTTAAGTTGTGAGATTGGTTCTAGCTACGATTAGAACTCGACATCTAGCTTTGTGTCGTTAAGCCAGTGTAAGCTAAAGTTGTGTAAGGTTTTCTCCGCCATAAGGGAGCTTGTTGACATAGTGAAGAAAACTCTCGAGTTAGGTGCTCGGGGAGTGGAGTAGGGCAAGGAAGGTGTCCTTGTAGCCGAACCACTATAAATCTCTTGTCTCTCGGTTAGATCTTTCCATCTCTAACTTTCATTTCATTTTATTACCTTACTTGCATTACTTATTTATATTTACTTATATACATATTGTTCATATTGTTCAAAGAGTTGAGATCACATAAATTCGAATCTAAGTTTTAAAAAAAAGTAAACATAGTTTTCACAATAAATTTAAAAGGACATAAAACTATTCAACCCCCCCTTCTAGTTTTCCACACTAGGAGATGACAAGAGTGCCACATTCCCAAAACTAGTACTATAGATTCCAGACTTCTTTAGACTTTGTTCAACAATTTTGAAGTTGTTGTACAAATCATTGAGTTTCATGGTTTCAATGTCTGGCTTGTTCATCCAGACAACCACATGAGTATGGAACTCATCAGGTAGGCTTCTCAAAAACTTCATGTTGAGATCTTCCTTAGATATCTCAACACTCAACACAGCTAACTGACTGACAAGCTTATGTAATCTAGAGAACAACTTATCAAGTGATTCATTGCTATTTGAACTGAAGTTTTCAAATTGTTGTTTCAGCAATGTCTTCTGTGTTTTCTTGGTAGTTTCATTACCACCAAACCATGCACAAATCTCTTCAAAAAGAGTTTTTGCATCAGGATACTTGCTAAAGGATAGCATTTGTTCACCAGGAATGGTCATAAGCAACAAATTTCTTGCTTTTTGATCATTTCTCATCTGTGTCCTTTCATCACCAGTAGTTGGTCTAGTATTTCTTCACCTTTCAGTTTTGCCTTCAACAATAACATCTGTATAAACTAGTGTAGAAGAATCACCATACAAAATGATATCCCAAAGAGCATAATCATGAACCATAAAATATTGCTCAATTCTCAACCTCCATAACTCAAACTCATTCTGTTTGATCATGGGCAACTTTGCAGCAACGTTTGTAGCAGTATCTTGAACATCCATTTCTTAAGCTTCTTCTTCTAAATCAACTATATCAGCCTCGCTCTGATACCAACTGAAAGGAATCGATACACTGTTAAGGTGGTTAAACCTTTGTGACTTTGTGTATATGATATATTGAGTTAATATGATTAAGTATGCGGAATCTACTTTAATCACACTTAAAAGGTTATTTGTATTTTGGAAATGGAAAGTAATGCTTTAGTAACGAACAATGAACATGCAATGTTAACACCAAACGATTCAATATTATTAAGATAATAATACGAGTGATCTTTTCTTATCACTAGGGTTACAACCTTGAATCTTATGTTTCTATATATTGTGATATTGTTTTTTGTTTGTTCTTGAGAGATCTAATCTTTTTCACACTCACACACACACACACACACACACACACACACACACACACACACATATATATATATATATATATATATATATATATATATATATATATATATATATATATATATATATATATATATATATATATATATATATATATATATATATTCTAAGATCTTTCTTTTATATATCAAGAAAGATCTTTACAATAATGTTAAGTCTTGTCGAACAACTTGCTAGCTTATCTTATGTGTGTTAGTAACTTGTTCTGTGAGTATAAGATAAAGACTGAGCACATGGGGTAAGATATTATCTACCGTATATAATTGACTTTAGTCAACCAGACTTAACGATGGAAGAGAAAACTTAATTCTGTATTCTCCAGAATTAACACTAGCAGACTTAATCTTCAACGACCAGACTTAACAAGGAAACAAACTTAACCAGGATTAAAGCTAGCAGACTTAACCACCAGACTTAATCACTTAGAGAATTTCCTGATACTTAAACATCAGAATATTTAATTCCCAACATTTTATATTTTAATAAATTTAATAACCAAATTTTGTTTTATTAATTAAAGTTTAACATTTTAATTTCTTTGTTTCCTTTTTGTCCAAGTCGAACCAAACACAACCATCAGTGTCATTTTTCCCTTTTCGAGCCGAGAACCAAAATAAACACCTTCGGGTCATTTATTACCATTCGCCCAGAATACCAAAACAAACACCCTACTCGGGTTACGCGTATATCGAGACAACAAATACCACAATTAAAATAAAAAGCTTATAACATCCAACTAAGCCACAAATAAGTTACGAGTATCAAAGTCAGCCATTGCTGAACCAAATAAGCCAAAATAAGTACGAATCAATTATAAGCCAAAAAGAGAATGAAAATAAGCAATTACATATACCACCGAGACCAATAGTCCTCGGCCCAAAACCAAACGCGACCCACAGTCACCAACCAAGTTCTAAAATCAAATCACATGGGCCTCAGCCCATGTTTGCGTGGGCTGCTATTTCCAATCGAGACCAAAACAAAGAAAGGAAGGAAATAAGCAGAAAAATAAGCTCATTCGAGGATTTTAAAACACTTAGGATGTTACTCCTTTATGATGTGTTTATGATACTTTGAGGTTATGTAGTTAAGTATGCAGAATCTACTCAACCACACTTAGAAGAATTTATTTTGTTTGATGGAACAGTAATGCTTGTATGAACACAGAAAGTTTAACTCCAAACGATTCAATATTATTCAAGAATAATACGAGTGATCTTAATATCACTAGGGTTACAACGACCTTGAATCTTTACAAAACTTGTATGACTCGTACATAAACATCTAACCTAGGATCTACTTTTATAGACTTAAGGAGTCCTTTAAAAGATAAGTATTCCACCGTATATTTCTAACTAATTAAGATATACATAAGATCTGTTCCATACTTATCCATAATACATATCTTCTAAAACAGTTTTACATGCAGCAGTACCTTTATTACAACTAGCAGTACTAACTTGACAGTTTGTACTGTTAGTTGGTTCTTCAGCAGTCTTCAATTATACACTAGCAGTTAGTACTGTTAGTGTATTCTTCCAGCAGTACTAAGTCTTGAACATTTAATTCCCAACAATCCTCCCCTAAACTTGTGATTTACCTTAAATCATCAAGTTTCTCTGAATTAAATGTGGATTGTGAGGACTCTTCCAAACACTACATAGTCAATCTTAGTCTTCTGGCTTTCCTTTCTTCTGCAAGCTGAAATATCTTTCTGATTAGCTACTTTGCCATCTCTGAATCTTTTTCCACTTTAAGTCTGGTTGATAGCATAGCCATTAAGATAACTGCTCTTAGTGGGTAATCCTTTTCCACTAACATATAAATTTCCACTCCTGCTTTAGTAGAAACTCTGTGAACTCCACAATTATCAAATAGTTTCCATGTGATGTCTGAAATTTGAGATTGAAATCTCCATATAGCTTCACCTCCATCTGGCTCATATAATCTTTTTAGCTCAACCCATAGCTCTTTATCTTTATCATCTGTAGGATCTGCAGTTTTGAATCTCTCTTGAACTAAGCTCCAAAGCTTATCCAAGTCATCTCTGTCAAAAGTCTTGATCATGTCTTCAAAGAACTTGTAGACTTCAAATTTTCCTCCTACACTGATGATTTTCCAACCTTTAATAGCTCCATTTGAATACACTTCCCAATCTATGATGGGATGCTTGGTTTGAATAGGATCAATATTTAGAGCCTCTGGAACTACCACCATCATACCATGGATCTGTTCATCAGTCAGTGTCTCTTCCTCAACTGATTCATCCTGCTTTTCTTCTATCTTTTGTTCTTCTGCAGGTTCTTCTTGAACTGATTCATCTTCAGTTCTTTGTTTCTTGGAATCTCCTGATTCCAACTGTTCTGCTGCTCTTTTTTCTCCTCTTCCTTCTCTCCTATCAAGATCACCTCTGAGGAACATCTGCATCCTCCTATGTGTATCAATGTAGATCCTTTGAATCTCTTCATAAGATCTATGTTTGAAATGCTCTTCTTTCCATGTGTCTTGATGCTTCAAGTAGTTCTTCATATACCTTAGTTGTTCACTTCTTGAAGGGATTTTCTTCTAATAGGCTTTCTTTTTGCTTTGCCTCATTCTGATCTCCTGCAATAAGTCATCAATGGCTGATTCTTGTTCTTCTTTGGTGAACTAAGATCTCTCTTCTTCTTGTAGTTTTTCAGCTAGCTTCTGATCAGCAAGAACCTGAGCAGCTGTCTGTTTATCTTCAGTTTGATACTTGTACTCAACCATGAATCTTGCCATTCTTTCTTCATCAGCTACCCTAGCTAACTCTTCTTCATGAAATTTCTGAGCTAGTTCCTCATCTAGAGCAATCTAAGCTTGTTCCTTCTTGGATAACTTCTGAGAAGATGGTTCTTCTTCTGTCATAATTGCCTTACCCTTGTCTAACTTTGCCTTCTTTGGTCTTCTGGTATATACTGCTCTAGCAGTACCTTGTGAACCAGCAGTACCTTCTTCTTGTATACTAGCAGTACCATGTGTGGCACCACCAGTACCTTCTGTAAAGCCACCAATACCTTGATCCATCTACTCTGTTTGCCTCCCCTGAGCATCATACTCTTCATGAACCAAAGTAACATGAGGATCATCATCCAATTGGGAAATCTTCCTCCCCTGTTTGGAAGATTCCTCACCTTGATCTGCACTTGGACCCTCTGATGAACTGGATGAAGAAGATGAACTAGATGATTCAACCACTTGTGCTGACCTTTTCCTTTGAAGAGTCTTTACTGTTTTCTCCAATTTCTTCACCTTTAAAACTAGCTTAGTGTAGACTACTCCAAAGATCTTCTTGTGACTTTTGAGATCAACTTCCAAAGTGTTTACTTTCTCAGCCCTTAGCACTTCCTGATGTGTTACCTTCAGGGAGAGGTGCATCATGGGGCAAAGACTCATAGTCCACCATATGGTGAGTTTCTGAGCCACCCAAATTTTTCGGTTGGCTTGGGATTCCACCAAGAGTACTGGGTTCATAGAAACTTGGTACTGTTGGTGTTTCCATGGATTGGGTCTTAGTTATGTTACTTCTGTCCTGCTCAGCTTCTAAGCCAGAGACAGTAGAAGCAGCCCTTTCCATACTGACATAGTCAGCCTCATCTGCTACATTGGGAGGGGTAGGAACTCTGTGCTGAGGTACATCAGAGTCCTGTCTGGATAATGACCTATCTGGTAATGAGATTGGTTGTGAAAGGGATTGTTCTGATGTTGTTGGTGTGTGTTGGGAGTCAACTGGGCTTGTTGATCCTTCACCCTGTGCTTGTAGCATTAAATCAAAAAGTGGAACTTCTTCCCCACTATACCCTCTTGAAGCCATTTTCATGTTACTAAAAAGTTTTTGGGTAAGTTTGGGTGTTGGATAAACAGTTTTGTGAGGAAGAAGTTGATGTTTTCTCATGTTCAAAATTGTTTGGATGAACCTGGGATACATCAAAAATTTGGATTTGCTATCAACATTTTTAACCATTCCTTCAAAGATAAGTTTGGAAAAATTAAAAATTCGGCTAGTAGCTAAGCAAATGAGAGCAGTTGCAATATTGCTACTGAACTGTTCCCAAGAGGTTTTCTTAGGACTGAGACAGTGAAGGATGGTGTGGATTAAAAACCTCCATTGAGGGGCAAAACAACCCTTTTGAAAAGTTAAAGAGTGAGATTGGATGTTGTACCGCATCCTGGTTAAAGTTTCAAAAATCTCAGTGTTTGGCATAGCATTAAGACCATTGTCATCATTCAGATGGAGATGCCTTCTGAGTGATGATTCAGTAATAATGATAGATTTACCATCCACTGTTGCATTTAGCTCTTTGTCACCGTTTTCAAATGTTTCGGACAGTGGCAGTCTGCCAAAACTCTTTGATTTGGGAGACATAAATAGTGGGATTTAAGGTTAAAGAATAACTTATGTAAGAACCGTTTAAGAAATCCACTATCTGATGAAAGGAAGTATCATCATCTGCTTTTTTCAAATATGCGACCACGTTGTGCTTGTCAACAAAGGATAAATTAGCCATTATTTTTCAGTAAAAGTTGATTTGACAGCTGTGAATTGTGTAAATTTAGGTTAGAAAGTAGATGAAGAAAGTGAATTGAGATATTATGAAAGTGTTATGAGGGTTTCTATTAGACCGGCTTCAAGCAAAAGATAACTTTTGATTGAAGATAAGGTTAATAAAATAGATTAAAAGTGAAAATATCCAAATAGGAAAACCCTGAAAATAAGGAATTGAGCAGTAAAAACCTCAACTGACTTTCAACGGCTATTTTCAAAAAGCTATTATTTCGCACCAGTACTAACGTCTATCCAGTAGTACAAACTTAAGCCTACCAGTACTAACTTTAAGCCTGGCAGTACAAACTTTTTGGAAAAATTTGACTCAGCAGTATGAACTCAATTTTGATTAAAAACCATACTGCTAACAAACATTTTGAAGGGATTAAGTGTAAGGACAGACACTCAATCATGATTTCGGTTTAATGCAACCTCTGGTTGTGTGAGAACCAATTATTTCAGTTATAAATAAATGCCTGTGATCAGATAAACTCATTCAAAGAGCTTTCTTGACAGGGTTTCCAGCTCGTGGCAGTTGTTGCCTCTAACACAATTGTGTTAGATTCACGTTTGCTCGCTGTTCTCCCTACCAGATGTCCTCAGATTAACTCATTATACAAAAGTATAAAATGGTAAAAAGTGAGTTATGTCAGTTACTATCTTACTAACTAAGCCATCAATTCAATTTAAAACATCATAAAAAGATTTCAAGAAAGAAGTTTTAAAGAATCAGTTAACTTAGGTATAAAACATTTGTTAATGAATTCCCAAACTCTGTCCATCATCAACCTATTATGTCAGCAACTCAGCCACCATTTGCTGCTCACACAATGCACTAGAAATTCCTTTGTGCTTAAACTCCATACCTGCAATTGTTAGTCCAAAACCAAGAAAACAAAGTGCAAAGTACTTGCTTCATAACAGTATAAACATATGACTAACAGTTCTAACAAACAATCCAAATTTGTACTAGCAGTACAAACAATCCAAATTGACAAAGCTAGAAGTAAAAATCCAATTTAATGTATAAAAACACACATATTGAATACTTTAAAGATTAAGCATTCCAATACTTGCTACCAAGTATTGAAACCTTCCAACATCAAAAGCTTTAGTGAGGAGATCTGCAAAGTTTTGATCATAATCCATTTTAACCACTTGAATTAACTTTTTCTCATTGCAGTCTCTTATAAAACGATGCCTAAGTTCTATGTGTTTTGTTTAAGAATGTTGCACTGGATTTTTAATGATGTATATGGTACTGCTATTGTCAATATATATCATGGTGTTCATAAAATTATACCCATAGTCAAGCAGTTGATTTTGAATCCAAAGCACTTGACCACAACAACTTGCAGCAGCTACATACTCAGCTTCAGTTGTAGAAGTTGCCACAATTGTCTGCTTCTTGCATTGCCATGATATAAGTCTGCAACTAAGGAACTGACGTCCACCAGTTGTTGATTCTCTGTCCAGACTTGCACCAGCATAATCACTATCTGAATATGCTACCAAGTCAAAAGGAGATTCTCTAGGATACCAAAGACCCAACATAGGTTGACCCTTAAGATATCTAAAGATCCTCTTGACAACAGTTAAATGAGAAGCCTTGGGAGTCACTTGAAACCTTGCACAAGCACATACAGCAAACATGATATCTGGTCTTGATGATGTAAGATACATCAAGGACCCTATCATAGACCTGTAAGTATGTACATCAACACATTCTCCATCAGCATCTTTAAGCAATGGTTTCTCTGGATCAACAGGTGTGCTTGCCACTTTAGAATCAGTAAACTAAAACTTCCTTAGTATCTCAGCCACATATTTATCTTGATTGATAAATATGCCTTCAGTTGATTGCTTTACTTGCAACCCCAAAAAAAAGTAAGTTCACCCATGGAACTCATCTGAAACTTATCATGCATAAGTTTCTCAAATTCTACACACATTTCCTTCCTTGTGGATCCAAAAATAATACCATCCACATACACCTGTACCAGCAAGATATCTTTCTTGTTCTTCTTGATGAATAGAGTCTGATCTATCTTGCCCCTTTGAAATCCATTTTCTAACAGATAGGAAGCCAAAGTCTCATACCATGCCCTTGGAGCCTGATGTAGTCCATAAAGAGCTTTCACAACCTTGTACACCTTGTCAAGATGTTCTGGATCAACAAAACCTGGAGGTTGAGAGACATACAACTCCTCTTCAACAGTACCATACAGGAAGGCACTCTTAACATCCATCTGGTAAACAGTGAAGCCCATGAAAGAAGCATAAGCTAAGAACAGTCTGATTGCTTCAATCCTTGCTACTGGTGGAAAAACTTCTTCATAGTGTATTCCCTTTTCTTGTGTATACCCCTGGGCTACAAGTCTAGCCTTGTTTCTGATCACAATTCCCCTTTCATCCATCTTGTTTCTAAAAACCCATTTGGTGCCAATTACCCTCATACCCTTGGGTAAATCCACTAGTACCTAAACCTTCTGAATCTTGAATTGGAGAAGCTCCTCTTGCATTGCTTCTACCCAGCTTGAATCTTCTAAGGCTTTGAGAACATTTTTGGGTTCAGATTGTGAGAGGAAACACACAAACAAGCATGTGTTGGCATCTTCATGCTGCTTTTCTTCATAAACAGTACTAAGAAACCCTTGTTGGTCTGAAGTCATAGTTTGTCTTCTTGTCTTCATACCAGAATGTATGTCCCCAATCACATTGTCTAGGGAGTGATATTTGTGGATTCTTGTGTGTGGTGTAGTGAGAACTAAATAGGTAGGTGGTAAATTGTTGATATCCACCTCATCTTCTGAGAAATCAGCAGAATTAGTATCTGATGGGCCAGCAGTATGAACATTTTGCCTAGCAGCACTAACTTGGGGCTCAACAGTACAATCTTCATTGGTACTATTATCTTGATTCTCTTGATCTTCAGTTCCATCTATATTGTTTTCATCTTCAACACCTTCCTTGGCTTCATCAGTAGAAGGTTCACAATTCTTTGAAGATGAATCCACACTGTTCCATATTGGCATCAACAAATGATCTTGATCTTTCTCCTTTCCCAAGCCTGCTTCATTTGTTGCATCATCAGCTTCTGAACCTGCAAAATCATTAGAAAATGTTCCTGCAACAACTGGCACATAATTCATTGATTGGGTTAAAATATCAAGGTCAAATAGCCATTTTGGACCTTCACCTGCAACATTAGATTTATTTTCTAGAAACTGAACATGCAGGTTCTCCTCTACTTTCCTTGTTCTTGTATTGTATACTCTAAAGGCTTTGCTATTAAGAGAATACCCAACCAAGAAACCTTCATCAGATTTGCCATCAAACTTGCCAAGATGGTATAAGGTATTTAGAATAGTTACATGAAACCTAAAAGGTCTTAGAAATCCTAATGCAGGAGTTCTACCCCTAAAAAGCTCATATGGTGTCTTGTTGTGAGGTTTAACTACCAAAACCCTATTCTGCACATAACAAGCAGTATTAACTGCTTTAGCCCAAAAAGTGATAGGCAGCTTAGAGTCAGGTAACATGGTTCTAGCAACTTCTATCAGTGTCCTATTTCTCCTTTCAGCAACTCCATTCTGCTGAGGAGTTCTAGCAACACTAAACTCTCTTCTAATACCTTTTTTCTTACAAAACTCATCCATAACTCTATTCTTGAACTCTGTCCCATTGTCACACCTAATGACTTTTACTTTCTTATCCACTAAGTTTTCTATCTCAGTAATGAATGTTTTAAGAATGCTAGGTGTCTCATCCTTAGAACCTAAAAAGAAAACCCATGTGAATCTACTATAGTCATCAGTGACTACAAGACAGTACCTTTTATGCATAATACTACTCACAGATGTAGGGCCAAACAGATCCATATGTAGCATAAACAAAGGTTGATTAATAAAGTTATAAACCTTGGGCTTATATGAAGCCTTTTGTTGTTTGCCTTTAAGACGTGCAACACAAGTCTGATCATTTTCAAATCTTTTCTGAGGCAAGCCTCTTACCAAACCATCCTTAACAATTTTATTAATTGTTTTTAAATTTATATGACCAAGTCTTCTATGCCATAACATAGACTCATCTAATGTGGCCTTTGCAACAAGACAAGTAAAGGCCTCTTTAGGAACAATCTTCTTCATATCAACACTGTACATGTTGCCATTTCTTGGAACTTTAAGTAGAACCTGACTTTCATCAGGAAGCTTAAAGTCTGGGGAAAGCACAAGACATTCAGTGTCAGTAAAAAGAACCTTGTTCTTTTTTGTCACACATTTGTGAGACACTAAACAGGTTATACTTAAGCTCTTGCATAAAGTACACATCTTCAAAATCTAATTTACCGGTTTTCAATGTGCCTTTACAGTAATTCTTCCTCCTATTCCTCCCCTAAAGGTAACATATCCTCCATCCATTGGTTGAAAGTCTGAAAAATAGGATATGTTGCCTGTCATGTGCCTGGAACATCCACTGTCTGCATAACCTTGATCTTCATCATCTTCCTGTGAATGTCCCTGCACATGAAATAAGAAAATTAGTTTCCTTGGGGTACCCAAGCCATTACTGACTTGGGTTTGCCTCGTGCATCAATATAGTCATATATTTTTAATACAATTGATGCACCATTGGGTTTGATTGGTCTCCATACCCAACATGCTGAGGCCTTAACAGCATTAACCCTTTTATCCCTAGCAGTGTTTTTAGAGTTACTAGTACTAACTGCTTGGCTAGCAATACTAACTGATGGCTTTGCAGTTTTAGCCTTTGGTTTCCAAAATTATTTTTGAACCACTGCTTTATTATGAAAAGGCCTTGTAACAGTTTGTTGTGCATATTTGAAAGTTGGTTTTGCACTTGTAACTGCTAGTCTAGGGTAAATAGTTCTAAAAGGTCTGGCAGTACTATTTGCTGATTGAGTAGTACTAATAGGTTTGTGGCCAGACTTCAATAAAAGTGCCTTGGGAGTCATTCTATCAGCATTAGGGTGAAATCTAACCAATCTCGAGCTATTCAAGTTCACCCTTTGACTTGTGTTCCCAGTTATCCTATTGTTCCTAGTAACCATCTTTCTCCCCTGATGGTTATGACAAAAAGCCTCTAGGCGGTCAAAGCTACCACAAGTAAAACAAGCCTTTTTGTACAACACAAAGTCACTTCCTAGCTGATGTGACTTGAGGTCATTCCAGTTCATCTGGTTACCTCTTGGCTTGTCTTTGGACCTATACATCTCACAGTACCTAACTGTTTTCCTAACTGGTTTTACATTTATTGTAGGCTTAACAGTTTCGTTGTTAGCCACCTTAGGAACATTGGTTCCTTCTACTTTAACCACATCAGTTTTAGTTTCAACCTGATCTTCATCATCATCAGATGTCCAATCCTCAATAGTTAGAGCATCTGAACTCCTATCAGTTGACACCTTATCCTCAGCAAGAGAGGTGTCACTAGCACTTTCAAAAGGCTCACTAGCTTCTATAGGTTTATTAGTAATTGTGTTTTCTTTAGGCTTACAACCATACTCTAACTTAGGTTGTTGAAACTCTAGTAAACCTGTATGCTCTAGGTCTATTGCTGGGGGTGCAGGCAATCCTCTGTGAGGAGTTAGACATGTTTTATACCCCAACCCAGACTTAGCCTTATTAACTATTTGACACTCTATTATTTTGTTCACACCTTTTGATACATATTCCAAAGTGTCTACAGTTAATTGTATGTTGTCTTTTGCCTTAGTAATTCTATCTAATTCAGTTTTTAGCAAATTTATCTCAGCATTCTTAAGTGACAAATCTCTCTTAAGAACAGGTATAGCCTTAGCAAAAGTAGACTCATTATTTTTATAATGCACTATTTGTTCTTTTAGGACTGTTAAACCTCTCTTATGATTAGACAAATTGTAATTAGTTTTGTTTAATTCAATCCTCTGCTCATCATAGTGTTTCTTTAAGGCTTCATATTCTTTTAGAGCAGTGCATGTTTTAGAACAACTTTTAGTAGATTGTGTCACAACTCGTAATTTCAGGTCATTTTCCAAACCTCGACAATTTACTATTCATGAGTTACTATTCATCAATCACTATTCATCAATCACTATTCATCATTCACTATTCATCATTTTTGAAGTCAGTTTGAGACTTTGAGAAGTCGTCAAAAAATTTACTATTCACATGACACTATTTATTCCCGGAGGAAAATCACTATTCATGGGCATCATTCATCATGTTGTAAACCAGGTTTACGGGTATTCAAATGCGCGTAACCAGTTATGTTTAGCTGTGTATTCATGCATCATCAGTAAAGGCACATCATACAGACTAGAGTAGTCTGCATATCATCAGTAACATCATTACCATATCAGTTCATGCATGAGTTTGTGTGATTTTCATTAACGTATGCTTAATTGTTTAATTAACGTTACCACTCAGTCATTTCTAATAACATTATACCCAATACTCCCGAAAATGATCCTAATACTTTTTCAAGCTAATTATAATGATATAGAGATTATATTATTACTTTACCTGGTGTTTTTAAAACAATCGCTATACTTTTCGTTTGACGCTTATAACTCCGTCGGTTTACAAAATTTCAATCCGATAATCATTCTAACACCCGATTCTTGCAAGGAACATGATTTTACAATTTTTACAACTTCGTCGTATCTCATTTCACCGCGTCACGAGTGATTTCTAGTTAACTTGGTACCCGATAACACTCAATGTATACACTAATCATCCAATATCTAAATAAATGGGAGACAAGTATCTTAATTAACATCAAATCCCTCTCATACTACCCACATGTGCCGCCCCCTAACCCCCCTCCCCCCCCATTTAGCTTAATGCTTCCAAATCTCATTAATGAATTAGTACACATTTTATTTCATCTCCACTAACACAAACACATACATATAAACCATTTAGCTAAAAGAAAGATCAAAACCCCTCCCACTTCATCTCCTAGGATCGGCCCAACCAAGAACACCAACCAAAATCCATAAATTTTTTAAGATCAAGTCATAATCACACCCCATTTACCTTCCTAGTTATGGATTTTGTGATCAAACCTCAAGTTTATTACTCATTTCTTACCAAAACTCATCAAGTCATCAAGTAAGTTTCAAGAACATGTTTTGATCATCTATTACTTTCATTTGATTTATATGTTCATGTATTTTCAAGTTATATTAGTTATTCATGCAAGTATTTATGTTTTACATACCACTTTTGAACATAAACTCTCTAAATCACTAGATCTATAAGTTTCACTAATGATCTCATGAAAACCACCAAGGTTGGTGATGTTTAGGACCCCATGACACCCTAAGAAGGTGTATGGTAGGATTTGCGAACTTGTGGAGTTGATTTGAGTTAGTATGATCAAGTTTAGAACCAAGGAAGTGAATTTTTAACAATCTAAAATAGGTTCTGTCCAAAAACGTGTAAACAGGAAAACTCAGTAACTTTTGGTATATTTTGGCCTTCATATTCAGAAATTTCTTTCAAATACGAAACCGTGGCCGCAAGAATCACTAAAAACCGACTTATAATGAAGGAGATATGATTTTTCAAAGTTAGACGACGAAAACTAATTTTCTGAAAATTTAGTTGCTGATCGCCGAGATTCAAAGGACAAAACGAGGCGTTAGATGTGATCTAGACGACCCGACCTACTGAGATTATGTTAGTTCATGTTTATACGAAGCCGTGGATGTAAAGAACGAAGAAAACGAGCTTATAACGGCCGAGTTATTCACGTTTGAAGCCCGACGTACCATGTTTATTTTGACAGCCACTATTAGAAAGTGTTTTAAGTATAAAAACTAGTGTTTTTGTGAAACATAACATTGATAGCCGATTTTCTATTTGATCGAGGCGTGTACAATCAAAAGTTAAATGAAACGACATTTATACATTGTTACAAGGTTTTCAAAACGTCGAGTTTGATCAACTAACACATAACGTGCAATATTTCGCGACTAGTTTCACGAAGCCAATTTGGACATATTTTCACAAGTTAAGGAAAATATTAAATTGCGATGAAAACGCTACATTTTGCCGATAGAACACCAAACGAGGATCGTGGAGTACCGTTTCAACATATTTACACGAAAAGTAGTTTATAACTTAATGAGACGTCAAAAGTGTATTTTTCGTCGATAAACGTTATTTTCAAAAACTAACAAATGGTATCGTTAACATACGTATTTGCATGTGTTGCATTGTATCATTGCTTACATTGGATCACATCATTCATAATAGGTCGTGGTTAGAGACCGAGCTTTATCTCATCACATCCATCATTGTCATTGTTGCTATATCATATCAGGTGAGTTTTCATAGCCCCGTTTTAAATTGTTTATTGATTTCTAAACTCTCGGGGGAGAATACATTGCACCATTTTTATATGCGGACCAATTATGCAAACTCGTTACATTGCTTAAGTTACATCATTGCGCAGATTAAAGTCCCCTTTTATTATCATGAACTGTTAATTGTTAGCAAGCGAGAGTGAGTGAATAGATCTATTGAGGGTGACTCCTCCGTTCGGGTTGGTAGCGCCAACTTGTCAAATGAACGCATTTCATTTCTGTCATATTAGAGTGATTGGCAAACACTCAGTTGGGGCATTTCATTCAGTCTAGCTTCGGGGTCATGAGCTTAAGAGTTAATGTATCATTTTTATGTGGCATTGTTTTGTCATACACTTTATACTTGTGGTATCCGTACAATATTTCATTTACATAAACCTATGATCTCACCAACATTTTTGTTGACCATTTTTAGCAATGTATTTTCAGGTAATTAAGGTATCGCATGTTGGCTTGCATATGGACATCATGGAGTCGCGGATTCGACGCGTCTCACTTTATATTTTATGCACTTATCCATTGTTTGATTTGTATGAACTTGTTTTATGAAAACTTGTTTCACCTTTTGGGACCTAGCTTTGAAACTCTGAATGTTTTTAAATAATCAAATGATGTATTTTCTAAATGACACTTTAGGTCGTTCAATATAACTGCAACTTTGGTGCTATGACCAGTCGTGCCCCTGAATGACTTATTCCGCTGCAAGTCATGAAATTTGGAAGTGTGACAGATTGGTACCAGAGCAAAGGTTATAGGAAACTAGGTTGTCCATTATATCCTAGACTATAGCTGCACCATCATAGCATCTCATCATTGTAGCATAAGTGCATATTCATTATATCACATGTAGTGATTGCGATTCATACATATATCATTTCATCATAACCCGCATTGTGTAAATGTTTATTTACTTTTATTTCACATCTATTGTCACAGTGATGTCTTCGGATTCACACCCTATTGTTATCTCATCAGACTCTGAGTCAGACGATACTTCCTCACTACCCTCCATCATACTAGAGTCGGTTACATCATCCCCGATACCCACTATCATTTTGTCATCAGTACAGCCTACTCCACAGTCTTCACCTGTGATGTCAGAGGCCGAGACAGAACCCTTTGAGGAGGGGGAAGTCGTGCCTACCCCACCACTGTCACCTGTGATCCGTCGTGGTCCCAGAGTTGTTCCAGTTATCCAGCCAGGAGAGTTTGTACCCTATGGTCGAGTTTACCGTACATATCCAGGTGGGCCGCGCATGAAGCGCACTGCTGCTAAGCGGGTTCATCGTCTCACTGTCAGGTCACCAGCTGCATTTGTATCCTTACCACCACAATCATCACTTACTTTATCTCATCCACTCCATCGCCGCTTGACAGCGAGGAGGAGTGTGGCATTCAGTACACCACCACCATTATCACCTTTACCATCCTTATCATCATTGTCTCCACCATTGCCATCCCTATCAGCACCAGTTCATAACAGAGATCCTACTCCTATGTCAGACCTACCACTCAAGAAGCGGGCTCGTCTTGATATCTCATCACCAGATACTTCAGATGCTACAGAGACAGCACCACCCAGCAGATACGAGGTTGGTGAGAGCTCGAGGGCTGCTGCTGACAGATTGCTTACTGCTGCTACATTTGACTCGCGACTAGATCAGCTTCAGGGAGAGATTGACAGGGCATTATCTCATCTAGATGAGACTCCAGTGAGCCGTATTGAGGCTATTGAGGAGGAGGTCGAGGGATTGATCCAGGGCAGGGTTGCCATCGATGTGTCACACCAGGGTTTAGAGGCTCGTCAGTTGGAGAGTTCAGAGCATATCACACAGCTAAGGCAGGAGATGCCGAGGTTAGTCGACAGAGCACAGATGTTCCAGGATGAGCATCATCGCCAGGCCGGTGAGTTATCTTCAGTTCAGGCTAGGTTGTCTGCATCAGAGATGAGGGAGACTGATCTCTAGCTTCGAGTTCAGCACCTAGAGGAGATCGTTGTTACGATGTTTAGGGATCTTCAGAGGATTTTCCGCAGGCTAGATGGAGCACCCGGAGGAGGTGCCTAGTGTTAGACTGTTATCATGTACCTTGTACATTATTATCCTAGTCCCGGGGTGTGGGACATAGTTAGTACTTGTTGTCTTTTGCTTATAGTACAAACAAATATATCAAGTGTGACTCTACTATGCAGGATTTTCGTTGTGCTATTTTATGATATCGGTCTGCGTAACCGAAATTTTCATGTATTATATTCATGTGCGTTGTGATTATATTTATGATGTTTCGTTGTGGTTTCATTATATTTATACATGCCGTGGTTATATTTATATGTGTTGTGGATGTATATACATGTTGTGATTGTATATATTGTGTATGATGATCGTTTTCTATTGTGGATTCTCATTGTTGTTATCTTTTGTGATTGTGAAGAATTATGCCACCCAAAAGAGCCACTACTGCTATGACCTCAGCGGAATTCAGAAAGCTTGTTGCCGACAGTATCGAGGCAGCATTGGTTACAGAAAGAGCTGCCGTAGCTGCAGCCGCTTCGCGGGCAGAAACCGCGGAAGCCGCAGGAACAAATACCAATGGTACAAATGGACGTAAGTGTACGTACAAAGATTTTAAGAGTGGTGATCTGGAAAAATTCAAAGGCACTGAAGGAGCCACTGCCATGATCCGTTGGTTTGAAAAGACAGAATCAGTATTCCTTCTATGCAACTGTCCGGAGGACAGCAAGGTTAAGTTTGCTGCTAGTACACTCGTTGGGGAAGCTATGTCATGGTGGAATTCGTATGCAAAGCCCATGGAAATGGAGAATGCTCACAAGCTTACATGGGACGAATTCAAGAAGTTGCTGACAAAGAAGTTTTGCCCACGAACGGAAGTGAAAAAGATGGAAACAGAGTTTTATGAGCTAGTGACAGCAGGTAATGATATTGAGACATATATCAGGAGGTTTCAGGAATTGGCAGCATTATGTCCGACAATGGTTCCGGAAACTGAGAAGCTATTAGAGAATTTCATTGGAGGATTACCTCACAACATCCGAGGAGATGTGATTTCTTTTGACCCACAAACATTGGAAGAGGCAATCAAAATGTCTCAGAAACTCATGGCTCAGATAGTGAAGAAAGGAACTGCTTAAGACAACAACAACAACACCAACAGTAACCGTAACTACAACAACCGTAACTCCAACAACAACTACCGAAACAACAACAACTATAACAGCAACCGAAACAATTCCAATAACAACAACAACAAAAGAAATCGGGATAACAACCAGAATAGCAATGTTACTCAACCACCACCCAAGAGACAGGAAACTGCAAAGGCCTATGTTGCAGGTCAAGCTGAGAAAAGAGGTTACAATGGTACTTTACCCAAGTGCAACAAATGTCAAACCCATCATAATCCTGGAAATTGTCCGAATCCGTGTGGGAAATGAAAGAAAGTTGGTCATTCGACTAGGGATTGCAAGGCTCCGATTGTGGTTGATAATCAGAAGCCCTCAGTAACGTGTTTTGGATGTGGAGAAGCTGGGCACTTCAAGAATAAATGTCCAAAAGGAAAGAATCAGGGAAACAATAACCAAGGTGGAACAGCTAGAGGAAGAGCTTATGTCCTTGGAGGAGAAGATGTCAGGGAGGACCCGAATGTCGTTACGGGTACGTTCCTCGTTAATAATCGTTATGCATCCATACTATTTGATTCAGGAGCCGATAGAAGTTTTGTTTCTACTGCATTTGTACCATTACTCAACATTGAACCAACCGCATTAGACACTCCATATCACATTGAACTAGCTAACGGTAGTTTAGTTGGCACCGACACGATTATTCGTGGTTGCACTCTCAATTTTCTCAATCACCTGTTAAATATAGATCTCATGCCAGTAGAACTTGGAAGTTTCGACATTCTCATTGGAATGGATTGGTTATCTCAACATCATGCCAGAATCATCTGTGTTAAAAAAGTTGTTCATCTTCCTTATGATGGCGAAACATTGGTCATTCGCGGAGAACGCAGTTGGACCAGACTCAGCTTCATCTCGTACATTAAAACAGAGAAATACATAAAAAAGGGTTGTTATGCATTCTTGGCTCATATCACAGAAAAGAAGTCGGAGGAGAAGCGACTTGAGGATGTGCCAACAGTTAAGGATTTTCTAGAATTCATTCCAGAAGACTTACCAGGACTGCCACCTACTCGCCAAGTCAAATTTCAAATTGACTTAGTGCCAGGAGACGCACCAGTTGCGCCAGCACCTTATCGACTTGCACCTTCAGAAATGCAAGAGTTGTCGAACCAATTGAAAGAGCTCTTGGATAAAGGATTCATTAGGCCAAGTTCATCGCCTTGGGGAGCACCAGTTTTGTTTGTAAAGAAGAAAGATGGATCTTTTAGAATGTGCATTGATTATCGAGAGCTAAACAAACTAACGGTGAAGAATCGTTATCCACTTCCCAGGATCGAAGATTTGTTTGATCAGTTGCAAGGTTCCAGTTATTACTCCAAGATCGACTTGAGATAGGGTTACCATCAGCTTCAGGTTCGGGAGGAAGATATCCCGAAGACAGCATTCAGAACACGCTATGGCCATTATGAACTTCAGGTAATGCCGTTCGGACTAACCAACACACTAGCTGTGTTCATGGATCTCATGAACAGGGAGTGCAAGCCATATCTAGATAAGTTTGTGATCGTATTCATTGACGATATCTTGATTTACTCAAGGAGTGAAGAAGAGCACCGAGAACACCTCAGAACAATCTTAGAACTGCTCAAGAAAGAGAAACTGTACGCCAAATTTTCAAAGTGTGATTTTTGGATCAGAAGAGTACAATTCCTTGGTCATGTCATTGATAGTCAGGGACTACAGGTTGATCCAACAAAGATTGAGGCAGTTAAAGATTGGGCAACACCAAAAACTCCCACAGAAATTCATCAATTCTTAGGACTTGCCGGATATTACAGAAGGTTCATTGAAGGGTTTTCCAAGATAGCTAAGCCGCTGACCAAGTTGACACAAAAGAACCAGAAGTACGATTGGGGAGAAAAGCAAGAGACCACTTTTCAGTTATTGAAACAGAAACTTTGCAGCACGCCAATTTTGTCATTGCCAGAAGGGATTGAAAACTTCATGGTATATTGCGATGCTTCACACAAAGGACTTGGGGCAGTGCTAATGCAAAACGAGAAAGTTATAGCTTATGCATCTCGTCAGCTTAAGAAGCATGAGAAGAACTACACTACTCACGATTTAGAGTTAGGTTCCGTGGTTTTCGCACTCAAGATTTGGAGACATTATCTTTATGGAACAAAGTGTGTAGTATTTACAGACCACAAAAGCTTACAGTACATTCTTGATCAGAAGGAACTTAACATGAGGCAACGTCGTTGGTTGGAACTACTTAGTGATTACTACTGTGAAATCAGATATCACCCAGGCAAAGCCAATGTTGTGGCAGATGCACTCAGTCGGAAAGAGAGACTCAAGCCTTTGATAGTCAGATCATTGGGAATGACTATTATTTCACCACTACCATCAAAGATCCTCGAGACCTAAGTCGAGGCACTCAAGGAAGAAAACCTACCAAGTGAAACACTCAAAGGAATGCAAGATAATGCAAACGATTTAGTAAGGAGATCAGATGGAACATTATGCTTCAAGGATAGAAGCTGGATACCTCTCTATGGTGGAATACGAGAGTTGATCATGCACGAATCACACAAGTCGAAGTACTCTATTCATCCAGGTTCTGATAAGATGTATCAGGATCTCAAGGAGCTTTATTGTTGGCCGAATATGAAAGCAGATATAGCTACGTATGTCAGTAAATGCCTTACTTGTGCTAAAATGAAAGCCGAGTACCAGAAGCCATCAGGATTACTTCAGCAACCAGAGATTCCCCGGTGGAAGTGGGAACGCATTACAATGGACTTTGTCACTAAACTTCCCAAAACATCAGGAGGTTACGATGCTATTTGGGTAATAGTTGATCGTCTCACCAAGTCAGCTCATTTCATTCCAATCAAAGAGACTTATACTATGGATCAGCTCACCAGACTTTACGTCAAGGAAATTGTCTCAAAGCACGGTACATCAATTTCTATAATTTACGACAGAGATAGTCGCTTTACTTCAAATTTTTGGGAATCATTGCAAGATTCATTTGGGTCTAAGTTAGACATGAGTACCGCCTATCTTCCTCAGACCGATGGTCAGAGCGAGAGAACGATTCAGACATTGGAAGACATACTCTGGGCGTGTGTCATTGACTTTGGAAATGGTTGGGCTAACCATTTGCCATTGATCGAGTTCTCTTACAATAACAGTTATCATTCGAGCATAAAAGCCGCACCATTTGAGGCACTATACGGTCGTAAGTGCAGGTCCCCATTTTGTTGGGCCGAAGTTGGTGATGTACAACTAACAGGTCCAGAGTTGGTAAGAGAAACAACAGAAAAGATAATTCAGATTCGAGAAAGACTCCAAACAGCCAGAAGCAGGCAGAAAAGTTACGCTGATGTTCGACGCAAACCATTAGAATTTCAGGTTGGAGACAAAGTCAAGTTGAAGGTCTCGCCTTGGAAGGGTGTGATACGATTCGGGAAACGCGGTAAGTTGAACCCGAGATACATTGGGCAATTCAAGATTCTGGAAAGGATCGGTCCGGTAGCGTACAGACTGGAGCTTCCGTCAGAGCTCAGCAATGTGCATAACACGTTTCATGTCTCAAACCTCAAGAAATTTCTTTCAGACGAAACGCTCGTAATCCCATTGGAAGAAATTCAAATCGATGATAAACTTAACTTTGTGGAAGAACCAGCAGAAATCATGGACCGAGAGGTCAAACAGTTGAAGCAAATTTGAATTTCGATCGTCAAATTTCGCTGAAATTCTCACAGAGGTCCTGAGTTTACTTGGGAACGAGAAGACCAGATGCGACTCAAATACCGACATCTTTTCACCGAGGCCACTCCAGAGATCAACATAAGCTGAATTCAGGGACTGAATACCTTTTAGGGTGGTCGACTGTCACAACTCGTAATTTCAGGTCATTTTCCAAACCTCAACAATTTACAATTCATGAGTTACTATTCACCAATCACTATTCATTATTTCACTATTCATCTTTTTGAAGTCAGTTTGAGATTTTAAGAAGTCATAAAAAATTTTACTATTCACATGACACTATTCATTCCCGGAAGGAAATCACTATTCATGGGCATCATTCATCATGTTGTAAACCAGGTTTACGGGTATTCAAATGCGCGTAACCAGTTAGGTTTAGCTGTGTATTCATGCATCATCAGTAAAGGCATATCATACAGACTAGAGTAGTCTACATATCATCAGTAACATCATTACCATATCAGTTCATGCATGAGATTGTGTGATTTTCATTAACGTATGCTTAATTGTTTAATTAATGTTACCACTCAGTCATTTCTACTAACATTATACCTAATACTCCCGACAATGATCCTAATACATTTTCAAGCTAATTATAATGATATGGAGATTATATTATTACTTTACCCGGTGTTTTTAAAACAATCGCTATACTTTTCATTTGACGCTTATAACTCCGTCGGTTTACGAAATTTTAATCCGATAATCATTCTAACACCCAATTCTTGCAAGGAACATGATTTTACAATTTTTACAACTTCGTCGTATCTCATTTCACCTCGTTACGAGTTATTTCTAGTTAACTCGGTACCCAATAACACTCAATGTATACACTAATCATCCAATATCTAAATAAATGGGAGACAAGTATCTTAATTAACATCAAATCCCACTCATACTACCCACACGTGCCGCCCCCTAACCCCCCCCCCCCCCATTTAGCTTAATGCTTCCAAATCTCATTAATGAATTAGTACACATTTTATTTCATCTCCACTAACACAAACACATACACATAAACCATTTAGCTAAAAGAAAGATCAAAACCCCTCCCACTTCATCTCCTAGGATCGGCCCAGCCAAGAACACCAACCAAAATCCATAAATTTTTCAAGATCAAGTCATAATCACACTCCATTTACCTTCCTAGTTATGTATTTGTGATCAAACCTCAAGTTTATTACTCATTTCTTACCAAAACTCATCAAGTCATCAAGTAAGTTTCAAGAACATGTTTAGATCATCTATTAATTTCATTTGATTTATATGTTCATGTATTTTCAAGTTATACTAGTTATTCATGCAAGTATTTATGTTTTACATACCACTTTTGAACATAAACTCTCTAAATCACTAGATCTATAAGTTTCACTAATGATCTCATGAAAACCACCAAGGTTGGTGATGTTTAGGACCCCATGACACCCTAAGAAGGTGTATGATAGGATTTGCGAACTTGTGGAGTTGATTTGAGTTAGTATGATCAAGTTTAGAACCAAGGAAGTGAATTTTTAACAATCTAAAATAGGTTCTGTCCAAAAACGTGTAAACTGGAAAACTCAGTAACTTTGTATATATTTTGGCCTTCATATTCAGAAATTTCTTTCAAAAAAGAAACCGTGGCCGCAAGAATCACAAAAAACCGACTTATAACGAAGGAGATATGATTTTTCAAAGTAAGACGACGAAAACTAATTTTTTGAAAATTTAGTTGCTGATCACCGAGATTCAAAGGACAAAATGAGGCATTAGACGTGATCTAGACGACCCGACTTACTGACATTATGTTAGTTCATGTTTATACGAAGCCGTGGATGTAAAGAACGTAGAAAACGAGCTTATAACGGCCGAGTTATTCACGTTTGAAGCCCGACATACCATGTTTATTTTGACAGCCACCATTAGAAAGTGTTTTAAGTATAAAAACTAGTGTTTTTGTGAAACATAACATTGATAGCCGATTTTCTATTTGATCGAGGCGTGTACAATCAAAAGTTAAATGAAACGACATTTATACATTGTTACAAGGTTTTCAAAACGTCGAGTTTGATCAACTAACACATAACGTGCAATATTTCGCGACTAGTTTCACGAAGCCAATTTGGACATATTTTCACAAGTTAAGAAAAATATTAAATTGCGATGAAAACGCTACATTTTGCCGATAGAACACCAAACGAGGATCGTGGAGTACCGTTTCAACATATTTACACGAAAAATAGTTTATAACTTAACGAGACGTCAAAAGTGTATTTTTCGTCGATAAACGTTAATTTCAAAAACTAACAAGTGGTATCGTTAACATACGTATTTGCATGTGTTGCATTGTATCAATTCTTACATTGGATCACATCATTCATAATAGGTCGTGTCACATCCATCATTGTCATTGTTGCTATATCATATCAGGTGAGTTTTCATAGCCCCGTTTTAAATTGTTTATTGATTTCTAAACTCTCGGGGGAGAATACATTGCACCATTTTTATATGCGAACCAAAGTATGTAAACTCATTACATTGCTTAAGTTACATCATTTCCAAGATTAAAGTCCCCTTTTATTACCATGAACCGTTAACTGTTAGCAAGCGAGAGTGAGTGAATAGATCTATTGAGGTTGACTCCTCCGTTCGGGTTGGTAGCGCCAACTTGTCAAACGAACGCATTTCATTTATGTCATATTAGAGTGATTGGCAAACACTCAGTTGGGGCATTTCATTCAGTCTAGCTTCAGGTTCATGAGCTTAAGAGCTAATGTATCATTTTTATGTGGCATTGTTTTGTCATACACTTTATACTTGTGGTATCCGTACAATATTTCATTTACATAAACCTATGATCTCACCAACATTTTTGTTGACCATTTTTAGCAATGTATTTTCAGGTAATTAAGGTATCGCATGTTGGCTTGCATATGGACATCATGGAGTCGCGGAGTCGACGTGTCTCACTTTATATTTTATGCACTTATCCATCGTTTGATTTGTATGAACTTGTTTTATGAAAACTTGTTTCACCTTTTGGGACCTAGCTTTGAAACTCTGAATGTTTTTAAATAATCAAATGATGTATTTTCTAAACGACACTTTAGATCGTTCAATAGAACTGCCACTTTGGTGCTATGACCAGTCGTGCCCCTGAATGACTTATTCCGCTGCAAGTCATGAAATTTGGGGGTGTGACAGATTGTACCTCAGAGTCAGTGAAGGCCATAAGTGCCATGTCAGTAGATGCTTCCTCATCATCTGCCATGAAACTCCAATCGAAGCCTAGTCCATCAATAGCCACCATAGCCTTTGAGGTTGGCTCAGCTTCTTCCACAGCTTTAGGTTTGCTTCCATAACCTTTGCTCCTGCTATCTTGTTGCCTAGGTCTCCTGCATTCCATTGAAAAATGCCCCAACTTGTGACAGTTGTAGCATTCTACCTTAGATTTGTCAAAACTAGCAGTATCATTGCTACTGATGGTGATCTTCTTGCCAGTTCTTTGGTAGAATTTCTTAGCCCTCATGCTAAGAAGTGAAATCTGCCACTTGAGATCCATCTCCTCCAAATCATCATCATTTATCTCCTGGAGATCTTTATGTGTCAGCATTGACCCATCATTCTGGCTTGTCAGGAAAGCACAATAGGTTGTATCATTCAGAATACCAGTAGTACTGCTTGATGAGCTAGCAGTACTAACATTAGGGTTAGCAGTACTAACTCCTGCAGAAACTTTTACTTCATTTGGACTTGAATTACTGAGAGATGACACAAAAACCATGTTCCCAGTCCTTGAACTAGTACCTCCAGCCTTTTTTACATCATGCTCAACATTCTTGAAGTTGCTATATAAATCATTGAGGCTCATAGAATCAACGTCTGGCTTATTCTTCCAGACCACAACATGCATAGCCCACTCTGCAGGTAAGCTCCTCAAGAACTTAGAGTTCAGATCTTCCTGAGGTATGTCAACACCAAGAACAACAAGTTAGCTAACAATCTTTTGCTGCTTATTGAACATGTGATCCAAAGACTCATTACTGGTTGCACTAAATTTTTCAAAGTTTTGCTTTAAGAGAGTCTTTTGGGTCTTCTTGGTGGCTTCATTCCCACCATACCTAGCAGTGATTGCTTCAAACAAGGACTTTGCATCCTTGTATTTACTAAAGTTTAGGAGCTGATCATTAGTGATAGGGATCTGAAGATGAAAGAACACAACAATAGAGAAAGAA
The DNA here is from genome assembly GCA_021014915.2 of Artemisia tridentata subsp. tridentata. NCBI lineage: Eukaryota > Viridiplantae > Streptophyta > Magnoliopsida > Asterales > Asteraceae > Artemisia > Artemisia tridentata. The sequence continues at coordinate 141,262,803 of CP139502.1, read as the reverse complement.
AAGAACCGGAGATAAGAATCTCAAATATTCATTCAAAAAAAAAGTCTCTGCCCACTCAGCAACAAAACAAAACAATAAAAAGTCTTCAACCACCAAATAAGGAAAATACATCAAATCCCAATCAATCAAAGATTGGTTATTATGAAATTACTAAATTTAGAAAAGGAAAGAAATCTCCAGCTTGAAATAAACCATGCATGCATAGCTCACGGATAATCAACCGGGTCGTCAGGTGGATACCGGTTCTTGATCCGCATCCGCATCATCGGCTACCGGTTCTTGATCCGCATCCGCATCATCCTCCCCCGCTGGAAAAGGACTCGACCACGAGTCCACAGCAACATCGTCATCAGTTGGAACGTAAGGCTTTAAGTCAGCAACATTAAAGGTTGCTAATACATTATAGTCTCCCGGTAGATCAAGTTTATACGCATTATCATTGATACGTTGTAGAACTTTAAATGGTCCATCCGCACGAGGCTAAAGTTTGCCAAAACGAGTCCTCAGAAAACGCTCCTTCCGCAAATGTATCCACACAAGATCACCTTCTTTAAACACAACTCGTTTACGATGTTGGTTCGTGCGTTGTTGATACTGCAGATTATGTTGTATAATTTGATCACGCACCTGCATATGGAGTTCTTGTATTTGTTTTGCGCTCGTTTCACCCTCAGCGCTATAATGCTCGGTTCCGGGGCACGGGGTGAGGTCAAGAGGGGTAAAAGGATTTCGACCATAAACAATAAAGAACGGACTCTTACCCGTAGACCCGTGATTCGATCGGTTGTAGGCAAATTCTGCTTGGGGTAGCACCAAATCCCACTATTTAGGGTTGTCACCAACAAGACTGCGAAGGAGATTACCCAAAGTACGGTTAGTAACTTCGGTTTGACCATCCGTCTGGGGATGGTATGAGCTACTAAATTGTAGCCTAGAACCCAAACGCTTCCATAAGGTACGCCAAAAGTGACTCACAAACTTCACGTCTCTGTCCGAGGTAATGCTTTTGGGAATACCATGTAGACGCACAATCTCGTTGAAATAAAGACGGGCGACTTGGCTCGCATCGTACGTTTTTGCACATGGCACAAAGTGAGCCATTTTGGAAAACCGATCGACAACCACCATAATTGAGTCTTTCTTTCGCTGTGTAAGTGGAAGGCCCAAGACAAAATCAAGACTAACATCTTCCCAAGGTCCATCCGGTACCGGAAGTGGAGTGTAAAGACCCGCATTGGTATGATGCGTTTTGGCAATGTGACAAACTCGACATCGTTCCAAAATCCGAGAAACATCCTTCACCAAATGAGGCCAATAGAAACGATCTCTTATGAGACCCACTGTTTTATCCCTTCCAAAATGTCCCCCTAAACCCCCTTGATGATATTCTAAGATGATGGCGTCACGGAGTGAGCAACGCGGTACACATAACCGATTGTTTTTAAACAAAAAACCATCCTGTTTTGAAAACTCGTGATAGGGACGGTTTGGGCAGCCTTTCCAAGCAGTTGTGAAATCTGGGTCATCATGATATAAGTGTCGGAATAAATCAAAACCTTGTACTTGTAGTTGTAGCGATGTCAAGAGCGAGTGACGACGGCTCAAAGCATCTGCGACAGTGTTGGAGGAACCCGCTTTGTGTCGGATAACAAAAGAATAATCTTGAAGGTATTCAACCCATTTAGCATGCCTTGGGTCGAGTTTGGCTTGACCCTGGATATGTCGTAATGCTTGATGATCAGAAAAAGAATAAACTCACCGGGTAACAAGTAATGCCGCCAATATTCGAGACTTCTAATAATAGCATAGAATTCCTTATCGTATGTACTATATCGCCGTCTCGTTTCATTGAGTTTCTCACTAAAGAAAGCAATAGGGCGATTATTTTGGCTCAGAACTCCACCGATGCCCAGTCCCGATGCATCACACTCAACTTGAAAAACGTCATTAAAATTTGGGAGGGCCAATACCGGGGCACTAGTGACATGGTGTTTAAGGTCTTCAAAGGCCTTATTTGCAGCTTCCGTCCACACAAAATTCCCACCTTTCAAGCATTCGGTAATGGGTGCAATGATGAAGCAAAAAGTGTACCGCTTTTAGGGGGTCATTTAAGCCCTAAATCGTATTTATTTGATCAAATATTGCCCTAAATCGTTCCTTTTGTCATTTTAAGTACTTTTGAGGAGAAATCTGGAAAAGGAGGCATTTTGGACTTTTTTGGAGCATTAAAGTGAAGAAAACGACAAAGTCTCAAAAATCGGCTAAAAGTTACCTTTGACGGCGTCAGATTTTACTCTGGACGGCGTCATGCCTTGGCAAGAAAAGGTGGACGTGAAATTTACTCATGATAAGCCAGTGAAAATTGCATGTAAATTCTGACGGCGTCACGCTTTAACCTGATCAAGGGCGTCACGGCTTAAATCAAAGAGGGACGGCGTCACGTTCAAGAGCTGACGGCGTCAAGCCTTGATAAGCCAGAACGGATTTTGGAGAGCTAAAGAGGGACGGCGTCAAGAAGGTCATCCGGGAACCCTAAAAGCGGCGAGGTGACGGCGTCACACTCCATAAGGTGACGCCGTCAGATCCAAAAGTCTATATATAGTTTTCTAATTTTTTGTCATAAGAGAGAGAGCTTAGTGTGGAATTTTTGGGAGAAAACCCTAAGACAATTTTAGCATCTTTTTCAAGGCTTTTTGCCTTGAGATCTTCCATGTTACATTGAAAGATAAGTTATCAATTAATCATTCAATATGTCTATGTGTTGTTTGATTTTATCTTGTTCTTGTCTTTTGTTTAACATGTTAGGCTAGATTTATCTTGTGTTTGCTTAGATCTAATGAAACCTAGCTATTGATTATTGGTTATTAGTGTGTTATTAGTTGTATTGGATGATTGTTTATCTATGTTAGGCTTAAGAAAACTGGCTAACTTCCTATTCGGTAACTTGCTTGAACGTCTTAAGAAACATGAACCAAATGCGTACTAAAGGTTTGTATGGTTGTATTTAATGCACAAGCGAATTCTAGTGATCCCATGTTAGGAGCTTCCTAGCCGGCTCGACATAGGAGTGAAGTAGGAGCTTGTAGAGTTGGGGAAGTACGTACGCCACCCCACGATTGGTATTAAGGAATACACCCGTCATCCACGCAACTAATACACACTAATCAACCGGTAAAAGATAGTTAGGGAGTAAGGAAATCTAAGTGAACACATTTCTCTACACTTAAGTTTTCTCCAACATTTTATTTTCAGTTATTTATTTTATTTGCATTTGTAGTTATTTGGGTTAGTTGACTAGCAACTAATTCCGCCCACTCTTTCAAACCCGAGATTTTACTTGCTTTCATAAAAATATAAAAACATAAAAAGAATCTTCCTCAACCTTTAGACCTATTAGAGTAGTTTTTCATACCTAACGAACACTATTCCCTGTGGAGAACGATCAATCCCCCGTACTTACCACTACACTATACTACATCGGTCAGGTACACTGCCTGGTGGGGTTGTAAGCCTCTTGAGATCCCTCGAGAGGTAAAACCTGTTGTAAGGTTGCAAAACCACGCATCAAGTTTTTGGCGCCGCTGCCGGGGAGTAGTTATTGCTTAGGTTGAAATTTTATTTTTATTAGGTCTGCTCACAAGATTCCTATCAAGTGAGATTTTTTCTTTTTATTTTGTAGCTTTCTCGTAGTCTATCTTTTCTTTGTGATTTTGTTTGTAATTTGCTTCAAATGGACTTTTCACTTAGATTTCTAAGATTGCAAGATATGGTTGAGTGGCTAGAATACCAAGAAGTTCAAAATACCTCATTTAGAGACACTTATGAATCATATGAGCCTTCACCTAGGATAGATTCTTATGAACAACCTCCATGTTTAGGATCTTGTTTTAGTGAGGCTAATAGGAAAAGCGACCTAGTTTGCCAAGGAATTGTGGATAGAGCCGTATCAATAAACTATAAGTTGGATGAAGCACTAGGTTTGTTATTATCACTACCTAAGAAAATAATTGACGAGGATATAGGTGATCTTGACACGTGGAATGATGAGGTAAACACCATAAGCCCACAAAATACTCAACCATCATTTGAGGCACCCACACCGCCCGTGACTTACCCGGAAGAAGTAGAAGAGACTTTAGGAATCCCGATGGAGGTAGAACCCTTGGACCAAGCACAACTAGAGGATATAGGTTTGCACACTTTTAGTGATGACCTTACTCATAGTTCTAGGGAATTTCCTAGTGTTGATGAATTGGAACCTCAACCTTTACAGAACTTTTCATCCTTAGATTTACATCTAGGAGAAAAAAAGAGGAACCGACCCACCCATCAACCAAAATTATCCGGGTAGTTTTAGGATGAAGGAAGCCATTCACTCACCCCCTTCACCTCACGTGGCATATTCACACCCTAAGGGTGTGTATCGCTACTTTCACCCGCACTTAATCCTAAGTGTAGGGAAAACCTCCCCTATTTTTGTTAAATAAGGGTAGAGTCAGGCTCGTGACTCGAACAAAAACAAGCGCTTATTGGGAGGCAACCCAAGCTTTATTTGCTTTATTTGTTTGATTGTTTGTTTATTTAATTTTATTTGTTTCCGTATGCATTTCTTATTCTTTTTGTATACTGTTCATGTCTCAAATATAAATTGTGAAAATGCTTTATTTTGTTTTTAACTTCGTCTTAACTACATATAAAGGTATTTTGCAAAAGATAAGTGTAAGAGAAATTTAAATCTGTTCTAAAGAACAAGATTGAACATGAACGATAACAATGAGATATAAGCATGCATATTAGTATTTGTTTGAGTCAAATGCTTGTATCGAGTCATAATGAAGTTTTGCAGGAATTCCAGGAAGTAAGGTATAGGTTTTTTCCAGAAATTTTCCGGAAACTTAACATGAGAATTCTGTCAGATCATTTCTGACGGCGTCAGGCCTTACAACCTGACGGCGTCAGATTTAATTTTCAGGAATTTTTGAAAGTTTTGTTTTTAAAAAGTTTTTATTAAAATCTCCAACTTATAATCTCCAGGAATCTGCAAAGTTATCATTCCACAAGCATTATATCCTTATATATAGATTTTATCCCGCCGATGTTATGCAGGTTTTCGTGTTTGTTTTCTCAGGTTTATCAGGTTATTTTGGACAAGGAAATGTTTTTGAATCAAGCTTTTGGCGATGCATTAGTCATGGAGCTTCAACATTACCTTGGAAGAAGATTTAACCGTATTATTTCATTATCCACCGAGCGAATCAGGGGAGTATTTGACTTCATTCTTTTACTTTATGCTTTTACATCTTGTTATTTGAACATTGGGGACAATGTTCATCTTAAGTGTAAGGGGAGGGTAAAAGTACGATTAGAGAATACTATTACGCTTGATTCTGGTTTGTTTAATAGTAGATGTGTAATAAAAACTGAGATAAATACCTGATAAGGTAATTTTAGTGCCAAATTTAAAATTTTTTACAACATATAGGAGTGAAACTTTGATCTTAATGAGCATCTCACGGATAGGAGTTATATGACTAGCACAAAAACCGTACCACTAAAAAAAAATTTCCACCCCCAAATATGTGAGGTTCGCCCCTAGAATTGGTAGGAAAAGCATTTATGCTATGATGTGTGTACCGGTAGCACTTAGATTCTAGAACTTGCGTTAGGACCATTCCAAGGCCACAAGTGAGACTACATTCGTGTAGTTAGATTTACTACATGATAAGAGGCATTAGGATTAACCCATTGTTTTACACCTGTGTTTTTGTTATAATTACATTGGCTACATTGGTCATGTAATTCTCCCACACCCTTTGCGTTGTACTCATTTTTAGTACACGATACCCCTAGTACACCCCTCAGAGCCTATCTTTTCGTTTCGACCTTTAAGCATTTTACTTAAAGGAAGAATTTGTTACACCCCACTAAAATGTACACCCAAATCGCCTTAGCCTACCTTGTATGCACTTACCTTTAGTGCATTATTGTGACAACATTTGTTTAAACCCAAGTTAATTATCTAATTGATTACATGGTTGCTAAGTCGAGTCATATCCTTGTACATATTGTTTTGGGACGATTGGGACTCATGGGTAAAGTACTAGTGTAATGGAGTAATGGGGAAGAACATCATTTATTACCCCCATATGTGCTAAATATTTTAAAAGTACTCCAAGTGTTTTGATTATCTTAATTCGAGTCATTAGAATAGTTATTTGTAAAGTTATGTAAAAGTTCAAGTGTAAGCGGAATGCAACGCCCCTATGATGTATTATTTTGGATGGTAGGGCAAAAGTGTATGCAAAAAAAAAAAAAAAAAAAAAAAAAAAAAAAAAAAAAAAAAAAAAAAAATCAAGAAAAATACAAAAAAATGAGAAAAAGAGAAGTAGAAAAAACATACGGACTACCATCCCGTTTCATTTTATGTTTATTTTATGTTTTTGTTATTTTGTTTTTAGCTTAAGATTGAGTCGAGTCTTGGCTTAGCAACATTGTATAGTACATGTAATTGATCAAGATCTTTAACTCGCCACCAGTAAAATATCCTTTATCCAACAAAACCGTGTTTTCCTTTTCCCTACACCTAACATTATAACCCATTTAAAAGCCCTCTTTGATAGTTTATCTTAGGTGCTTACGCCTAGTGGAGGAGGTTTTCGACCCTTTCCCAAGCCTATGGTAATCTATTTGCTATGACAGGTAGTGAGAGATATTATCCGTTTTCATTTATGAGATTTATTTTGATGACACTTGAGAGATGTGAGTATTTAAACACTACTTGTGAGGTGCTAGTTTATAATCTCCGTGCTTATTATGATTAAAGTGGAACGATTATTTGTTGTAATTACTTTTATATTAGCATTAAATGACCCCTAACTTGTATTTTGATTAGAATAAAAGCGCATTTGCTTGAGGACAAGCAAATTTCAAGTGTAAGGGTATTTGATGAAGCGAAAAGTGTACCGCTTTTAGGGGGTCATTTAAGCCCTAAATCGTATTTATTTGATCAAATATTGCCCTAAATCGTTCCTTTTGTCATTTTAAGTACTTTTGAGAAGAAATCTGGAAAAGGAGGCATTTTGGACGTTTTTGGAGCATTAAAGTGAAGAAAACGACAAAGTCTCAAAAATCGGCTAAAAGTTACCTTTGACGGCGTCAGATTTTACTCTGGACGGCGTCATGCCTTGGCAAGAAAAGGTGGACGTGAAATTTACTCATGATAAGCCAGTGAAAATTGCATGTAAATTCTGACGGCGTCACGCTTTAACCTGATCAAGGGCGTCACGGCTTAAATCAAAGAGGGACGGCGTCACGTTCAAGAGCTGACGGTGTCAAGCCTTGATAAGCCAGAACGGATTTTGGAGAGCTAAAGAGGGACGGCGTCAAGAAGGTCATCCGGGAACCCTAAAAGCGGCGAGGTGACGGCGTCACACTCCATAAGGTGACGCCGTCAGATCCAAAAGTCTATATATAGTTTTCTAATTTTTTGTCATAAGAGAGAGAGCTTAGTGTGGAATTTTTGGGAGAAAACCCTAAGACGATTTTAGCATCTTTTTCAAGGCTTTTTGCCTTGAGATCTTCCATGTTACATTGAAAGATAAGTTATCAATTAATCATTCAATATGTCTATGTGTTGTTTGATTTTATCTTGTTCTTGTCTTTTGTTTAACATGTTAGGCTAGATTTATCTTGTGTTTGCTTAGATCTAATGAAACCTAGCTATTGATTATTGGTTATTAGTGTGTTATTAGTTGTATTGGATGATTGTTTATCTATGTTAGGCTTAAGAAAACTGGCTAACTTCCTATTCGGTAACTTGCTTGAACGTCTTAAGAAACATGAACCAAATGCGTACTAAAGGTTTGTATGGTTGTATTTAATGCACAAGCGAATTCTAGTGATCCCATGTTAGGAGCTTCCTAGCCGGCTCGACATAGGAGTGAAGTAGGAGCTTGTAGAGTTGGGGAAGTACGTACGCCACCCCACGATTGGTATTAAGGAATACACCCGTCATCCACGCAACTAATACACACTAATCAACCGGTAAAAGATAGTTAGGGAGTAAGGAAATCTAAGTGAACACATTTCTCTACACTTAAGTTTTCTCCAACATTTTATTTTCAGTTATTTATTTTATTTGCATTTGTAGTTATTTGGGTTAGTTGACTAGCAACTAATTCCGCCCACTCTTTCAAACCCGAGATTTTACTTGCTTTCATAAAAATATAAAAACATAAAAAGAATCTTCCTCAACCTTTAGACCTATTAGAGTAGTTTTTCATACCTAACGAACACTATTCCCTGTGGAGAACGATCAATCCCCCGTACTTACCACTACACTATACTACATCGGTCAGGTACACTGCCTGGTGGGGTTGTAAGCCTCTTGAGATCCCTCGAGAGGTAAAACCTGTTGTAAGGTTGCAAAACCACGCATCATGCAACAAGAGTGCTAAAGTTGCGGATGAAACGTCGGTAAAAAGATGCTAAGCCATGAAAACTACGAACATCATGTAATGACTTTGGAGTAGGCCATTAAGTAATAGCGTTAACTTTAGTCTCATCCATCCGGATCCCGTCACCCGAAATCAAATACCCAAGGAACACAACTTCAGACGTGAGAAAATGGCACTTCATACGGTTGGCGAATAATTGTTGATCACGAAGGACAGTGAAAACATCACGAAGGTGCTCTAAATGTTGCTGGGTGTTTTGACTAAAGATCAAAATATCGTCAAAGTAGACGACCACGAATCTGCCAATAAAAGCTTTATAAACATGGTTCATAAGTCGCATAAAGGTGCTGGGAGCATTGGAGAGACCGAACGGCATAACCAGCCATTCGTATAAGCCATCCCGCGTCTTAAACGCGGTTTTCCACTCATCACCGGGTCGTAAACGAATCTGGTGGTACCCACTTCGGAGATCGACTTTTGAGAAAATCTTAGCTCCATGTAACTGATCCAACAGGTCCTCAAACCGTGGAATAGGGAACCGATACTTAATGGTGATTTTATTAACCACTCGGCTATCGATGCACATACGATAAGCACCTCCGTGTTTGGGAACAAGCAACGCCGGCACGGCGCATGGACTCATGCTTTCGCGAATTAGCCCTTTTTCAAGGAGTTCAGTTACTTATCGGTGGAGCTCCTGATATTCTTTGGGGTTCATCCGGTAAGCAGGTTTGTTCAGAAGACTTGCACCAGGTAAAAAGTCAATACAATGCTGAATGTCACGCATAAGAGGAAGACCTGCTGGAATATCATTAGGAAAAACATCGATGAATTCTGATATTAATGGTACAATTTGCGGGTGTAACTGGTCAATCTGGTTGTTCGCTTCTGTCACCACTAGAGCGAGTAAGAAATGTGGTGCAATGTTTTTAGAATACTCCAAAAATTCTGATTTTGTAAGAATGAGAGCTTCTGTAGAAGAATATTTAATGTCAAGGGGAGCAAGGACAATGTTGAGACCATCTTTCTTGAAGCTATAAGTGTTGCGAAAACCTTCATGTTTGACTCGACGGTCATATTGCCATGGACGCCCCAACAAAAAGTGACATGCATCCATAGAAATAACCTCGCACCACACCTCATCTTTATATTTATTGCCAATCGAAAATTGTACCAAGCGACGTTTAGTCACACGGACAAGGTTTCCTTTTTTTAGCCACGTTAACTGGTAAGGTTCGGGGTGGTCTTCAACCGGTAACCCAAGCTTGTCCACCATAGTCGTTGCTACCATGTTTTCACAACTACCCCCGTCAATAATAACCGTACACACCTTGCCTTTTGCTGTACATTTAGTGCGGAAAATGTTGTTACGTAACCAAAGGGTGTCATCGGTCATTTTGTCAACAGTGGTAGAGAGGACTCGTTGCACTACTAACGCTTCTCCTCGGTCCGGGTACAAAACTTGTTGGTCATGATGTGCAACATCGTCTTCTCCATCAGTATCATAAACACACGTATCATCAACAAAAGTAACAAGTTGCTTGTTTGGACATTCTCGAGCATAATGACCCAAGCCTTGACACTTATAACAACGTCGTGTCCCCGATTGGTTCGCATCTCCCATGGAGGTACCTACTGATGGCTTCATAGGAGCAGCCCCCGTTTGTGTCCCGGATGCGATAGAAGATCGCACGGGTGGTTGGTTCCGAGTAGGAATGACACGGGTCTTACCCTTAAGTTGTTTTTCAACTTTAAGTGCAAGACGAAAGACGTCATCGAGGGTCCAAAACTGTTGTAACTGGATGATATCGGCCACGTCTGGACGCAACGCCCCCAAGAATCGGGCAATTACTTGTTCTTCGTCTTCATTGGCCCCGCAACGCATGCGTAACCGATCAAAATCTGCGATGAACTGTTCGACAGAAGAGTTGTTTTGAAGTAGACTATGATATTCAAAAAATGCATCTTGCCTGTAATTGATGGGTAAAAATTTTGCACATAGAAGTTTCTTCATTTTGTCCCATGTTTCAACCCGCGATTTACCCTGTTGAAGTCGCTTCTTCTTTACGTGATCCCACCACAAAGATGCGTATGTGCGCAACTTAATGGCGACAACTTTAACTTTGAGAGGATCCAGAATATCCCGGAGTTCAAACACACGTTCCACATTACTCAACCAGTCGATGAACTCGTCTGGTTGTGCTTTTCCCTCAAACTCCGGAATCTCAACGCGTACCCCCAAAGAACGGAGGATGTCGTTGCGATTTTGCTGTCGGAGTTGCGGCGGCGGACGACGGGCAAAAGGATTCTGCTCTCCGTCAAAACCATCATCCCAGACGACAGATTCTGACTCGGTTTCCTCGTTGCGCTCATCCTGTTGAAGTTCCAATTCTCTAATCCGTTGTTGTAGTCGCTCGATTTCTTCAATATCTCGTGGGTCGCGGTTCACAACTGGAGCATCCGGCGCTTCACCCCGACGTGTGGCGTTACGTGGAGGTCGACCTCTACCCACCATGATCGTCAGTCCTGAAACTGATACCACTTGATAGGGATCTGAAGATGAAAGAACACAACAATAGAGAAAGAAAAGAACCGGAGATAAGAATCTCAAATATTCATTCAAAAAAAAGTCTCTGCCCACTCAGCAACAAAACAAAACAATAAAAAGTCTTCAACCACCAAATAAGGAAAATACATCAAATCCCAATCAATCAAAGATTGGTTATTATGCAATTACTAAATTTAGAAAAGGAAAGAAATCTCCAGCTTGAAATAAACCATGCATGCATAGCTCACGGATAATCAACCGGGTCGTCAGGTGGATACCGGTTCTTGATCCGCATCCGCATCATCGGTTACCGGTTCTTGATCCGCATCCGCATCAATTAGGAATGGTCATCATTAGCAAGCTCCTAGCCTTGACATCGTTTTTCTTTTGTAGCCTTTCTTCTGCAGTTACTGGAGAGGTTTGCACAACAGTCTCTTCTTTACCATCAACTGTTGTTGTAGATGTTGAAGGTTTGAACGAGTTTCCATCTTCAATGATCTCCCAGAGTGCATAGTCCTGCACTTGGAAGTACAGTTCTATTCGAAGCCTCCACATATCAAATTCGTTTTGCTTCAGCATTGGCAATTTAGCAGCCATGTTTGTTTGTGTAGACTCCATGTCCATTACTTTCTTTTCTAGATCAATAGTATCAACCTGGCTCTGATACCACTTGAGAGGATTTTAAAACACTTAGGATGTTACTCCTTTATGATGTGTTTATGATACTTTGAGGTTATGTAGTTAAGTATGCGGAATCTACTCAACCACACTTAGAAGAATTTGATTTGTTTGATGGAACAGTAATGCTTGTATGAACACAGAAAGTTTAACTCTAAACGATTCAATATTATTCAAGAATAATATGAGTGATCTTAATATCACTAGGGTTACAAAGACCTTGAATCTTAACAAAACTTGTATGACTCGTACATAAATATCAAACCTAGGATCTCCTTTTATAGACTTAAGGAGTCCTTTACAAGATAAGTATTCCACCGTATATTTCTAACTAATTAAGATATGCATAAGATCTATTCCATACTTATCCATAATACATATCTTCAAAAATAGTTTTACATGCAGCAGTACCTTTATTACAACTAGCAGTACTAACTTGACAGTTTATACTGTTAGTTGTTTCTTTAGCAGTCTTCAATTATACACTAGCAGTTTGTACTGTTAGTGTATTCTTCCAGCAGTACTAAGTCTTGAACATTTAATTCCCAACAATGTATAGATTGAAGTTAACACGAAAGGAGATGATACCATATTTATCGTTCCATTTTTATGTGGCTCGATTCACACAATAACTTGTGTGGATCGAGTATTATAGAACCTTTATTATGAAAACTCGTTTTTAAGTTTTAATCTGAAATAAAAGATGAAAGAATGATGTTTTTGATTTGCTTTTTACATACCCAAAGAAAAGAAGAAAATAGGTGTCGGATTGAGCACCAATCATACGAACAAACCACGATCTAAGCCCGATTTGTCTTCAAAACACACGGATCTTCAAAGAAAAAGATGTGACAATGATGATGAAGGTGGCGGCTGGTAGTAGCGCACGGCGGCAGGTGGTGGCCGGCGATGGTGGTGGCGGCTGTGGAGAAAGAGGGAGGAGGCTAGGGTTTGATGATAAAGATAAATGAAACCCTAATTTATAACTAGGTTTATATAATGGAGACTAGGGTAGGAATTGTAAATTCCTGAGGTGAGGGGCGGCGGGGAAATTTTTGCAGGGACCATTTCTATAATTTATGTATTCTTTTGAAATTTAGCGGTTCGGGGCTCATTTAGGCTAGCTAATTATTGATTCTCGATACGAAAATTACGCCATCGCGTTTAAATCAATTTTTCTGATAAGAACGAGTATTCATACGACTAATTTCTCGTAAATAGTGTAATAATCAAATTAAATTGTTTATTGATTTTTATGGTTGTGCCGATACGCATTTTGTGTGGTGTTCACGTTTTGCGAGATAACCTCTCGTATTCGATTCACATCAGTTCGGAACGTCCAAAAGTGAAACTTAGGAAATAATAAACATAATTTATTATTAAAAATCAATATGGAAAATTTCGGTTTGTTACAATTAGTGCACAAGAACACAAAAAAACTCTATGAAATCCCTAAATTGAAGTTCCAAAACCCTAGCCTTTGATTTCCAACCCTTAACCAAAATAAACCAAGAGCCAAATACACCTTGTTTTCCCTTGTTTCCAGCCAAAATTAGTGAGAGAGAGTGAGAGTGAGTTGTGTGTTTGCTGTGTGAGAAAAATGGCTACTTAGTGGTCTTTTTATAGTAGAAGTTTAGGAAAGTTGAATGGTATAAGTTGGTGTCACGAGATGGTGTATGTGCAAATGGGGTATGGGATCACATGGGTCACTTGAGTCTTGAGCGTGGAAAGGGATAAGTGACTGGTTTGGTTTGCTATGCAACTAGATTATGGTGCTTATTTGGCTTATTAGAAAAGGTAATGTGTTATTAATTTAAGTTAAAAAGGAAATCATATGACAGCACAAGGGTGGCCGGTTCTAAGGAGTCCAAGGGCGGAGGGAAATTTTAAAATTTGGTATTTTTAAGTGTGTATGTGTGTATAATGTAAAGGTGGTGAGTTGGGTTGGTTATTGCGTGCATGCATGAGACTTAATGAAAGTTTAAACGGTTACGTAAAAAATTTAAAACCAAATGTAATTGAATTACAAAATATGCTTATAAGAGTCATAGAATACTTATTAGATGTAGACTAGACTTAGTCTAGTGCCAGTGTACGTTCAAAGTTGTTTTTCATTGTACGCAAGTTAACCTCACGGTTATACGTTAAATCAAATATTACGCGTTCAAAGTAAAACTTTTTAAGTTTAGGTTAAGTATCACTTTGAAAATGCCATTTGTCACATATAACAGTATGAAAATGCAACTAACATCAGTTTAAAATACGAAAATATCATATCGGTGACTGAAGATATTGAATCTTTCAATCTAAAAATCATAATTTACTCTTATAAAACATTTATAGTTGATCACGTTTGCTTTATTAACAAAATTCTTTCATTTCTTGAGTATTAGTTAGTTAATTGAAGGGAAGTAAGATCGAATCGGCTCGAGATCTTACGATCCTATCATAAGATCAAGATTTTACTTAAGATCCTATGCCTTTTAAGATCCTGCAGAGGATTAACTCATTTTAACTTAGTAGAATTGTAAGATTCTTGTTCCAATAATATCACGTCTACTATAATAATCTTAGTGAGATAAAGTGGGTGTGGACACTTTAGTCTAGAGAGAGAAATGAGAGAAAGAAAGAAAGTCTTGCATTGATAGAAAGAGAAACACGCACCTCACAACCCATGAGGTAGGGGTATTTATACCCATACATAGCCAAGCATCCTCTCGCAACTATACAAGTGTTGCGAGAGTAATACGTTGTCGCAACATACTACAATCTTATACAATATACCCTATACTATATCAAAATATAAATAGAAGTCCCCGTTCTAATGATTTACACTTTCTGTGTTCCAACAATCTCCCCCTAAGGGTAGATCATGCAGGTCTTCTATTTCTGGACTTCTTGTAGACTTCAGCTTTGGTATCCTACGCATTTCTCCATGAATCTCCAAATACTTCGAAGTTTGAGTCTTTCATCCACATACTAATCAAACAATCCAAGCCTTAGCTTCTTATCATCATCTAATCTGGTACTTGTCGCTCGGAGATCTTGATTCAGCAACTCTTGAATTCCTTTTCGAACCCATATCAACGTACCTGAGCTAAACTTTCTAATTTTGTCTGCTCTCATTAACCTCTTTACCCTTGATGCATTCTCATAGATAATACCAAGCCCAAACAGTGGACTTTTGATGCACGTCTAAGCTCGTGTTCTTCAATTCTGGGGAATGTGATCATGGGAGGTGAGAGATTAACCTTTCTCTGAAGGCTTTCAACTCCCATTTGGAGGTCTTCAACATGTACCATAGCTAATTATGTTCTCATAAAGATTTTCAAGGAATCTTTGATGTCATCGTCATTCCCTTGATCATAAATATAGCTGATTGTTGAATGGTACATGTTTTAAATGTCCTGAGGATGGAGGTTGTGGTAATCAACTTCACTGAACACATAATCAAGATTGTCATCTCTTTTTATGATGAAGTTGATGAAGCTGTCAGTTCTGAACTTGTTTGAGAAGACATACACGTAGTGAACAATCTGGTGTTTTGTGTAGACCTTATGACGAGGAGCTGCATCTCTATATCTGTCCATGAAGAACCGTTGTGCTGCCTCATTCATCCTGGTTATTCGCATGTATGCTTCTACCTTGTAACCTTCTAAACTTATTTCAGAAATGATGTACTTTTCTTTGTAGATACCTTCCTCTAGGAATTCATCATTCCATTCTTCAAACATTAGACTTTCGGAAGTTGAAGAATGATATTTGTCATGCCCAGACACAAGACAGTGTAAATCGTAGTTCTCGTACGTTGATGGTTCAGGAAATTTGAGTAGCGGATTTGCTTCTAACGGAGCTTCAGATCTAATGGCCTTCTTAACAAGCTCATGAGTGTAAACATCTCTGATTCGTGAATCCATCAATATTTTAGCATATAATTCATCCATTACATAGCTTGAGAACTCCGTCGTAGATTGAACCTTTGTTGTTGCTTCGGGCTTTTCAACCGTCGGTTGTTTCCTTGGTTCATCTACTTGAGACTTTCCCACTTCAACATGATTTTCACTCATCATTGACTCATTTACACCTGCTTCATCATGTTGTCTGCTAGATTTTGTGGTTGTAGCAACCTCTTGATCCTTTTGAGTGTCAGTCGATCTGGATCTTGAAGGTTGCTTGCTTGATCTAGATGTTGATGATGTTCGTTGTGTTGATGAAGAAGTTTGTTTGGTGTGTCTGGATCTCTTGGAACTACATCTCTCCCCCTCAGGATTATCCAAGTCAGGGTCATCCTGATGACGTTTTCGAGATCCACCCTTGCAGGTTTGTTCCAATGAGAAGACTCGATCATTTAGCTGTCCAATTTCTGTAATCAAAGCTTTGTTTGTTGCATTCATTGTTGCTCTTAGGGCAGCTATTTCGTGTGATTTTGCTTCCGAGCCTTTTGAGTCAATGAGTGAGTAGTAGAGATTGGGTTTTTCTTGCTGTAGATGAGGTTGATCTCTGAATATCTTCAACATCATTTCTTTGAGTTGATCAAATGTAAGTTCCTCATCTCAAGTGATCTCTTCAGCAACTTCTTTGTGGATCTTGGTACGTCTTGCTTCAGCTTTGAGTTGCTCTTTGAAGTCTTGTTCTAACCCTTCTACTGTTTTCTTCATATAACCTTCAGTAACAAATGTGGGAGGTATATCCGAGAGTGGTGTGAAAGCTTGTTGAGTTGATGATGATGTGGTTGTGGGTTTGTTTGCTTCTGTTGGTGGTGGATTGGGTATTATTTTTTATGTTGCTGTTGATGGTGTTGTTGTTGTAGTAGTTGTTGTTTTTGTTGTTGTTGTTGTTGTTGTTGTTGTTGTTGTTGTTGTTGTTGTTGTTGTTGTTGTTGTTGTTGTTGTTGTTGTTGTTGTTGATGTTGTTGTTGTTGTTGTTGTTGTTGTTGCTGTCGTCGTTGTTGGTTGTGGTGGTGGAACAACCAGGGTAAACAGTAACGGTTCGGACTCACTAAGAGTAGCCGATATCAAACTTGTCGTTGTGTTAACACATGATGCAGGATTTGTTCGCTTAGAAGTACCTAAGTTTAGGAGTAGGTTTATCTCCGAGGATTTTATGACACTACTGGTTTTAGATTCTAAGCTAGTCTCCTTGCTACCTTTCGGCCTATATGTTGTGTCTCCACCATCCTTTCCATCACCGATAGTTTGGCCATCATCATTTTGATGATCCGACTTAGTCTCCTCTGAATCCTCCTCATTACCCTGATTTGTCAGCCCTTCATCGGTGTCAATTTCCATATCCATTGTTTCTTCTTCATTGGCTTTCTTGTGGATTCTTCTCAACCTTTAACCACCTTTGTCAATTGGTTACTTCTTATTCCCCGTCTCTAGTCCTAAGTTGGCGCTAGATCCTAAATTCTTATGCGTTTCAGGGGTAGGTTCACTCGGTTTTGAGCTTTCCATAGAAGCGCTACCACTAACTAGATATTCCTTGTATGCTTTAGATTCTTTGTCAGCAAGATCAAGTAGATCTTGTGGAATTTCCATTGGTGGTTTTGTAGTTGCATCCTTGGCAGGCTACAAGTTCTTCATCACATTATCATTGATTCTTTCACCAACGGGTCTTGCTGGTAGCTTGTTTGACTTCATCATATGCTGAATCATTAATTTAATGAATCTAACAAAAGGAATATAAGAACCCTTCTTCTTCGTTGCCTTTACCGATTTGTTTCGGACAAGGTCAACCAACTCAATCCACATTGGTGCAGCATAGTCATAATGGCATTGATTGACAATACCATAAAACATCTGATACACCGTAAATCTACCGGCATATATTCCCGCTTCTTTGCCAGTGTGGCATCGGTTAATAATCGAGAACATTGTTGCGCAAAGACCCAGTAGATATTTGCGTTTGAAGTCAGAAGTATTCATGATCTTATTTGCATCCGTGTCAAATCCTAGCTCTTTGAAGATCTCTACGATATGGTTTGATCCTGGCAATATTTCAAAGCCATGATGACTGTTTGCTGTAACAGCCGGTAGTTGCAGCACAGTGCGTAGATATTCTAAAGTGAGGGTTGTGGTATATCGATCCACTGTCACCTTTAGCACTAGAGGTTTTGACTCAGGTACAACATGGATAGTGTTCCAGAATTGTTGAATATATATGAAGGGAATGTCATTGACAGTGTTATGAAGTGCTGGATAGATAGGGTGGTTCTTGAGTATTTCAACAATGATGGGGTGATCACATCGAAAGATTTTCGGGTCAAGAAGATTGTTGTTATCACCAAATCGTATGTGCTCAGTTTGAGGAAGGATTTGTTCAGAGGTGAGTTGTGGTTGTTCAGCGGGAGCTTGTTGCTGAGCTTGTTTTTGAGCCATTTTGTGTATATGATTCTGAAATGATATGAAAGTTGTAAGTATATGGATAAATTTAAATTCATTTATTTCACTCTGTCTATTTTTGTATGCTCTGGCATTCTTAAGTCCTTTATAACTAGAGTAGAAAATATATCAAGCAAAAAGGTTAAGGTGATTAGATGTGACAATGGAACTGAATTTTAGAATAGGGACATGAATTAGTTTTGTGAGATGAAAGGTATATGAGACAATATAGTGTAGCTAGAACTCCTCAACAAAATGGTGTTGCTGAGAGGAGAAATAAGACACTAATTGAGGCTGCTAGGACTATGCTAGCTGATTCTAAAATGCCAACTACTTTTTGGGCAGAAGCAGTTAATACTGCTTGCTATGTGCAAAATAGAGTGTTAGTTGTGAAGCCTCATAACAAGACCCCATATGAACTTTTTCATGGTAGAACACCAACTCTAAGTTTTATGAGACCATTTGGGTGTCCTGTTACTATTCTCAATACCATACATCACTTAGGCAAATTTGATGGTAAGGCTGATGAAGGTTTCTTTGTTGGATACTCACTGAATAGCAAAGCCTTTAGAGTATTCAATAGTAGAACAAGGATAGTGGAAGAGAACTTACATATTAGGTTTAGTGAGAGTACACCTAATTCTGTAGGTAGTGGACCAGACTGGCTGTTTGATATTGATGCACTAACAAAAACAATGAATTATGAGCCAGTTGTCATAGGTGTACAATCAAATGGTTTTGTAGGTACAAAAGCAAATAATGATGCAGGTCAAGCTAGAAAGGAGATAGAACCTACTAAGAAGTACATCTTGCTACCATTATTGACTGCTAATCCACCAATCTCAACCCAAGATCCAAAGAGTTCTCAAGATGATGAAGTCAAACATTCAAGTGATGATGACAAAAAGGATGATGAAGATCCAAGAACAGACAATAAGAGTGATGATCAGGAGAAGAATGATGGTGTTAACAGAACTAACAGAGTTAATACTGCTAGTTCAACTGTTAATGCTGCTGGCATACAAGATGATGCTATTGGTGAAAAAGATAGCAGTGAATATTCAGATGATCCAGACATGCCTATATTGGAAGATGTATAGGCTGAAACTGATGATGAAGATGCTGGTAAAGAGGCTGACATGGGCAATTTGGATGAAACAATTCAAGTCAGTCCTATTCCAACTACAAGAATTTACAAAGATCATCCACATGAACAAATTATTGGAGATGTGTATTCTGCTGTACAAACAAGGAAGATGACCAAGAATTTGACAGATCAAGGGCTCTTTGTTAGAACTATTAAACAATGACACAGTCATCAAGATCTTCAAAATTGTTTGTTTTCTTTCTTTTTATCACAAGTGGAACCCAAAAAGACAATCCAAGCACTGACTAATTCAAGCTGGGTAGAAGCTATGCAGGAAGAAGTTCTACAATTCAAGCTGCAAGAAGTTTGGACTTTGGTAGATTTACCTAATGGCAAAAGGGCTATTGGTACAAAATGGGTTTTCAGAAACAAGAACGATGAAAGAGGGATTGTGATAAGAAACAAAGCTAGATTAGTTGCTCAGGGATACACACAAGAAGAAAGGATTGACTATGACAAAGTTTTTGCCGTTGTTGCAAGAATTGAAGCAATTAGGCTGTTTCTAGCTTATGCTTCATTTAAAGACTTTGTGGTGTATCAAATGGATGTAAAAAGTGCTTTTCTTTATGGAAAGATTGAAGAAGAAGTGTATGTTTGTCAACCACCAGGGTTTAAAGATCCTGACTTTCCTGATAAAGTTTACAAGGAGGAAAAAGCACTTTATGGTTTACATCAAGCTCCTAGAGCATGGTATGAAACCTTGTCAACATATTTGTTGGACAATGGGTGTCACAGAGGGAAGATTTAAAACACTTTGTTCATCAGAAGACACAAAGATGATATTCTACTAGTTCAACATTATGTAGATGATATCATCTTTGGATCTACAAGCAAGGAGCTGTGTATTGAATTTGAGAAGCTGATGTATGAAAAGTTTCAGATGAGTTCTATGGGAAAACTTACTTTCTTTATGGGTTTACAAGTGAAGCAGAACAAGGAAGTCATATTTATCAGTCAAGATAAGTATGTTGCTGAGATCTTAAAGAAGTTTGGATATACAAATGTCAAGACAGCAAGCACACCTATGAAAACCTCAAATCCTCTGCTCAAGGATGAAGATGGTGAAGAAGTTGATGTTCATCTATACAGATCAATGATTGGTTCAATGATGTATCTTACTTCTTCAAGACCTGACATTATGTTTGCAGTGTGTGCATGTGCAAGATACCAAGTCACACCAAAAGTTCACATCTTTATGCTCTGAAAAGGATTTTTAGATATTTAAAGGGTCGACCAAAATTGGGCCTTTGGTATCCAAAAGATTATAATTTTGATTTGGTAGTATACACTGATAGTGATTATGCTGGAGCAAGCTTGGATAGGAAGTCTACAACAGGAGGTTGTCAATTTTTGGGGTGTAGATTGATCTCATGGCAGTGCAAGAAACAGACTGTGGGTGCAAATTCCACAACTGAATTTGAATATGTGGCTGATTCAAGTTGTTGTGGACAAGTACTCTGGATTCAGAATCAACTACTGGATTACGGGTACAATTTTATGCATACCAAGATTTTTATTGACAATAATAGTACTATGTGCATAATTAAAAATCCTGTTTTTCATTCAAAAACAAAGCATATAGAGATCAGACATAATTTTATAAGATATTGCAATGATAAGAAGTTAATTCAAATGGTTAAAATTCATACTGACAAGAATGTTGCAGATCTACTTACAAAAGCTTTTGATGTAGGTAGATTTCAATATTTAACTGCCAGTATTGGAATGTTAAATCTTTAAATCTTTGATCTCTTTATGTTTTTGTAGAGTTTTATATGGACTCGTACTATTATTCAAGTCATTAAATGTTTCTGCTGCTAATTGTAATTAGTACTGCTAGTTATACTTAGAACTGTTAAGTTTCTGCTGTTGGTTAAAATTGCTTAGTCTAATCATGTTGTGCAAAGTGTTATGGCTAGTGTTTTTATTTGTTGTTTGTACAAAAATTTTACAGGATAAGCAAAGAAAAGTGATGGAGTACTGCTAGATAAGCTGTTTAGATTGAAAGTTGAGTTAAAACTACTAGACATAAGTTAATGCTATTAGGCTTAACTTAATGCTACTAGGTTTCTGTTGCTGAGTTTGAGAGTACAGGGTACTGTTTTATAAATTCAAATCGATTAAGGGTTTATATCCATCAATCATTCACATAATTGATTTATCCGTTTAATTACTCTCTCTAACAAAACCCTAACTCAAATTTATCATCTAATTGTAAAACCCACCAAAAACCCAACACGATTTCACAAATAACACAATGACGAAATTACACTTTGCTGATACTCATAATATGGTTGCGTTCTTGCAAAAACCAAAAGAGTCTGAAGAATTTACAGAGATAATTGATTTCTTGAATGCAAACCCTATACGGTATGCATTAACTTTAAGTCCTACTATATATTTTTTACATATTGAACAGTTTTGGTCTACTGCTAAGGTCAAAACACTCAATGTTAGGAATGTAAATATTCATATGAAGACTCGGTCACCCCGAGTACTCATTAGCATTAAGTAGCTCGTAGGTTTATTAGTAATAGTTTTGTTATTATAGTATTCGTGGAGTGGGTCGGGTCTTTACCCACTGTCAGCTCACTCCACAGCCTACACGGGGCGTCTCATGTATATGTATAAATACCCTCTCCCACCAAGGGAAAGGGTTGGAACTTCTCACACTTTCAATCTAATATATGCTCATTTTCTCTCTCTAAAGTTCCCATCTCATTCTCTCTCTAGAAATCAAGGCCGAATCTTCATATATCTTGTGTTTTATGATTGTGAACATGTTACAATTGGTATCAAGAGCCAAGGTTAGGTTCTAGTGATTACATGTTCACGGATTTGTGGTGAGTTCTTGGCGTTTTTTATCTTTTTGTTGTGGTTCGAATAGAAAGGTGAGAAAAACATTGGTTTGAGCTTCGTTTGTGGTTTAACTCGTTAAAACTTGGTACTTTCATGTTCATAAATAGTACTAGGAATGTTTCTACCTTTCTACGGCCTTGTTGGTGATTTTCTTGGAAGATTGAAGTGATTTTCCTCGTTGCGTCTTGACTTTCGGTAAAAGTTTATTCGCTGCGGTTTGTGTTGTTTTGGTAAGACTTTGTTGCAGTTTGAGTATTTAAGAAGCTGCGATTAGGCTTTTAACCAAAACGGGAAAGAAGACAAAACTCAGTGAAAGTGACATCTTGTCCTTTGCGTTTTGTCATTTTGCAGCTGCGGTTTGAGGTTTTTGCGTTTTGTGGTATTCTGCGGTTTGAGTCTTCTGCGGTTTGTGGTATTGCGGTTTGAGTCTTCTGCGGTTTGTGGTCCTTTGCGGTTTGAGGGTTCTTGCGTTTTGGGTTTTGCATTTTGACCTATTGCGTTTTGAGGTGTTGAGGTTTAATATAGTTGCGTTTTGGACGTCTGCGGTTTGGTTCACTGAGTTTTGTCATATCCTGACTGCGGTTTGACTCATAACTTGACTGGGTTTTGATCAAATTTCTTCATTGAGTTTTGTGTTGATCTTCTGATTGTGCCTTGTCCAAATCAGTACGTAAATTCAAGACAACTTAACCTAATCACAAGTTAACTTAACCACAACTACAATTCACCGAATCTTACGAACAATCACCAATCCTTATCAATCCAAAAGTTATCATAACACATTCAAGTAATCATCATTTCACGGTTTCTTCTTGATTTTGTAAAATCCCGTGAAAGATTATATTTCTCGGTTTAAATCATAGACTTATAAAATCCCGTGCACGTTTATATCATGTCAAAGACTTCGGATACAGTCATAGCTGAGGTACTCAAATTGTACGACATGATTGACAAACAGAAGATTCCCAAAGATGTACAACAGATAAACGTGTTTGAGTATATTAGTGCCAATAGGGACTTTGTGTGCCCGAATTCTCAAGAGAAAGAGCTTCATCAGCCACAGAAAAACGTTGTTGAGTCAGATACTGCTATGAACAATGTGCAACATGTGAAACACAACAAAGCGTCGGCTGAACCTAGTGGGGTATCTTCTGTTATTAATGATGATAATGTGTTGCATGAACAGAAGATTCCTAACAAAGTACAACAAACAGATGTTGTTGAATTAGATACTGTTAATATGGGAAATAGTAATGTTATTCCATATGAACAATATGTGAATCACAACGACATATCTGTTGTACCAAGTAGTGCATCTTCTGTTGTAGATAATGCTTGTGTTGTAGATAATTCTTGTGAGTTGTATAAGAACACCGTGTTTATCCCTGATGACACCTTGACCACTAGACTTAACATCTATAAAGTTCAGGTGGCCATATATGAACAGCGTGCAAAATTTGAGCTAACTGAACGTGAGCAGAAAATGGATAGTCAAATGCGTACATTCATAACAGAACGTAATTTAAGGGAAGAAACATTGAAAAAGGAGTTATATTCTTTGAGAAAACAACTTGATCAAACTGTTAAACAAAAACAGGAGATCCAAAAAGGTGTAATTACACTAAAACATGATTTCAAAGAAAAAGAAACAAAACTCTTAAATGATTTTTCCAGACTTAAAACGTTAAAGAATAAGATTGAAAACAAGTTGTACACACAAGACCAGACCAGGCAGACTGCTCAAATGATGCTTAAGCATAAAAAGCTGTGTGACAAACATAGTGAGATTGATGAAGGCGAACCTAAATCAGGTTTCCTTAGGAATGCTAAAGTTGCCCAACCTGCCTTATATGATAGAAATGAAATGATTAAGCCTGGCCATGCCCCTCCCGATGTGCCATCATTTGAAGAAAGTAATGAGATAGAAGTAATAAGTAGAGAAAGAATGGCTGAAAAAATGAAGGATCCCAAATGTATTGCAAATCGAGTCATAATCAAACCTCATGATTACTATGAGGAGAACTGATTAACTGTGTTTGCACCGCAGACTAAGTTGATGCCAGAACAGATATTTTGGTCTTTAGATGTAGAAAAGAGAAAGGCCGAAGAACTTAAAGCCAAAACTCCACCCCTTAGAAAATTAGCGGCTGCAACGGTGTACCCACCCAATACACCCAGGCACTTAGTTCCTTTAACTCTTCCCACAGAATGTAAAACTCTAATTAGCATATATGTTCTTTGTCAACTATTTGCTGATTTTGATAAAACATGTAAGAAGAGAATTACGCCAACGGGAATTACTGAAGGGAAAGGGGTTTTGAACTAACAAAAGAGTGCTACTTAACTGAGGTTATTCCATTCTTTAAACTCCTTAAAAAACATTTTGAGGGCATGCAAAAAACCCTTAAAACTGAAGTAAAAGAGATGAAAGAGGTATTTAAAGATATGGAAAATGAGGTGTCCCAAAATGCGATAGAACTTAAGAGTCGTGAGATTGAGAGAAAGAACATTCTCATTACCAATGAGAATTTGATTGCTAGATGTATTGCACAAGATGTGTTTTATACTGCTACTAATTCTGCATTAACTGCTTGTCAATTTCATAAGTTGTCTATTGCATTGAATGTTTCCCAGAATCGTGTTGTTGAGCTTGAGGGGGAGAATTTAAAATTGCATGAGAAAATCCAAAACGATGATCGTGATAACATGGTCAGGCATTTTTCAAAACTAGAGGTTGATAATCTTAATTTGCAATTAAAATATCAACATTTAGAAGAAAGAGTTAAAATCTCAAATGCCAAGACATCTTTGGATGCTCCTGAATTTCATCCATATTTTGAATTAAGCAAACGAGATGAAAAAATTCAAGCTCACACTAACACGATTCGAAAATTGAGGGCCCAAATTACCCAATTAAAATCAAACAAGAGTGATGTGATTGGCACCTATAAACCATCGTCTTCAGATTCTCAAAGTTTTCACTATCAAGACACCAGCAATAAATTACAATATAAAAATGAGTGATTTCAAGCTAAAAATTCAAAAATCAAACAGCATTACAAAGAGTTATATGACTCGATTAAAGTCACACGTAACAATCACAATGAAAAGATAACTTCTTTGCTAAATGAGATTGAGAATCTAAAGACTCAGGTGAAAGGGAAAATGCCAATCATCACTAGTGAAAATGTTGTTCCAAAGGTTTCTGCTTGTAGAAAATATGAAATTGATGCTGTGTCTATCCCGCTTCCTCTTAGAAACAATAGGTAAGCTCATCAAGAGTATCTCACTCATCTTAAGGATAGTATTGATATTCTTCATGAGATCATAGAAGAGGATAGCATAGATAAACCACTTGATAGTGCAGTTGTAGATGCCTGCTTCCTTACTAAACGATCTCAGGAACTCTTTGAATAAGTCATTGGCACATGTCCTAAGACTGATAGCAAGCGAGATAGGTTTATTGCATCATCCTCAATGACTAAGAACAAGCATGTAACCTTTGAGGCACCCTTGGAAACTTCAGATCCCGACACATCAAAACATGTTCACTAACTGGAAGTGAAAAAGACTAAGATTCCCATCAATCCTTCTACAGGAGTTAACAGCGACACTAAAGCTAGCGAGTCAAAACCTAGGAGAAATATAAAGAATTATAGGACTTCACTAGCTAAAAGTGTTCTTAAGAAGAAAGTAGAAGACCACATGAGGAACAATAAGTCTGATTTGAACAAACGGAATCATAATTCAAATCCTAATTCACTTTGCAAAACATGTAATGATTGTTTAATTTTGGGAAATCATGATAAATGTGTTGAGAAATTTTTGAAGTCATCCAACAAAACCCCTGTCAAGCAAGTTTGGAGAGCTAAGAATGTCAAGCAAACTTGGAAAGCAACAGGAAACATGTTTGCTAATGTTGGTTATCAATGGAAACCCACTGGAAGGAAATTCACTTTAGGAGAACAGTGCCCTTTAACTAGGATAACTAAGTCTAAAGTAGTGCCTGTACGTCAATGGAAGCCAACTGGAAGGAAATTCCCTGTAGGAGAACAGTGCCCTTTAATTAGGTCTACTAAATCCGAAACGGTGCCTTTAATACAACCCAAACACGTTATTACTAGTGAAAGTGTCATCACTGAGAGATTTCGTAACAATCCTCATACATCGTTAACTATGTACCAACGTAGAAACAAACAGGAAAAGGCTACTTCCACTAGCATTCCAACTCTGGACCCCAACTTAAATTGGGGATCCGGCACTCCAAACTCTCTATTTTCATCTGTTTTCAAATGCAGGTCATACAGATCGTCCTTTGACATTTGGACTCAGGCTGCTCACAACATATGAGGGGAAATCACAATGACGTTTGAACACATCAGTTCAAGCCTCGTTCTTCAACGACAATGATGCTTGAACACATCAGTTCAAGCCTCGTTCTTCAACGACATATGACGTTTGAACACATCAATTCAAGCCTCGTTCTTCAATGACATATGACGTTTGAACACTTCAGTTCAAGCCTCGATCCTCAATGTCAACTCAATGGCGTCTGCTGAAAACACTCCAGGCCCCGTTCCTCAAAGAAAAGAAAGGCGTACACTTGAGTGCGCTTTATCTTCGGAAGAAGAGAAATCTTCTTGTTTATGACCATTATCATCAACAAGCTTCATGCTCTTCCCATGCTCATTCAGTCATCAAGTGGATCAACGTACATTGGACAATATTCTTATTCACTTGTTCTATAAAAAATGGCAGTTGGCAGTCATATGCAATTTTCGAGGGGGAGAAGGGTGGATCTACTTACCGTTGATTGTATTCTTATTCACTCGTTCAATCAAAAATGGTAGTTGGCAGTCATATGAAATTTTTGAGGGGGAGAAGGGTGAATAAACTACATGTTGATTAATGTTTGAGAAATGGTCATACGACTCTCATCCAACACCTAATGTTCCACTTATTCTTCAAGGTGTTGATAATGACTCTCATGATATTGAAGTTGCACGCTTGAATAATGATCCGTTCTTTGGTATTCCTTTCCCAGAACCAGGTTCTGAAGAATCTCCTTATTCACGGATTGTTGTTCCTTCCAATGTGCACTCTGTAAATCAACCACAAGAACATAAAGGAAAATGTCGGCTAAAACGTCAAAACGGCTAAGAGTTTGGACATGGAATGTCAAGTGATCACGGAGTTTATTTGGCATCCCTTATTTGAGATTGAAGTGGGTTTCACGAAGGCTTCTACTTATTTCATCATCGAGACTTCATCTATCGATTGATGACTTGATTGAACTTATAAAGTTTATGATTGTAGTACCCAGGGGTTATAGCTATCACTTCAAGGAGTTACATTGTAGTGCTCAGTGTCACACGCAGATGCAGATGTGGATAGTCTCAAGAGGTGTTGTACTTATTTTGGCTCTTAGATGAGTGTCTAGGGTACTTAGAGGTTTTCTTCTGCATCGTTCTTCAATCAACAACAGTGCAAGCTTAAGTAACAAATTTGGGGAATTCTACTTCATTTTCAAGTTTGGTATATCGGGTTTACTTTACCAAGTGGTCACAGCAATAGCTGACAGAACATAAGGGTTGGTAAAGATAGTCAGAGAGATTTTCTGTAGCAGTTGATTCTCACAGGATACATTTGAGCCAATTGTGTTCTTCTCATAAGATTTCAAGTATATGTGCGTAAAATATGTTGCTGATTCTGAGGTATTAAAACCAGCAAGGGAGAAGGAGACATACATCTAAACGCACAACTAGTACACGTGATGAACTTTATTCTTCTTCTTAATTGAAGTTATTCCGGGAAGACAAATGTCATAACCACAGAGAAAATTAGTGTTTTAACTTGTGGCTTTTGGTGTATTATTCCAACTACGTGGGGGAAGAGATGTAAGAAACAGTTTCTGGTGATTAAAGAGGTACACAATTGTATGATGATTCCTCTAGTTAGTCGGTATCCTATAGAAGGAAATGTGCTCATCCGAGACTTGATTTTTACAGTACTGTCTTGGTGTTATCATTTTGACTACATACGGGATAAATTGCTTACACTCGGGACTTAGTTGAATTTGGTGCAACAATTCGCATCTGCAGTTTCCTGAAGGGAGAAAACTGCATTTCCGAGTCTTAATTGATTTTGATTTTACGTTTTCGACTTCATTAATGGGATTGAGTGTGTACTTCGGGTTTTTAAGCTTCACACAATGAGATTGATTGCATCACTTCAACTACTTGGGGGAAGTGGCCTCTTTATACTTTTGGTATGCATTACTTCAGCCTTTAGCGGAAGTAATATGAGAAGAATTACTCATGCGTGAGATGATACGTTGCTGATCTATTTGATGATCCCCCGAACGGATAATCACGATGATTATTCTTAAAAGGAGCAGCAATATTTGATGTGGTTTGCTACAGATTCCGCTGTGAACTTATGTAAGCTTGAAAAAAAAAGAGCTTTGAAACTGCTCAAAAAGAAGATAGTCGGTTTGGGGGGAAGCTATCAAAGCTTCACATTGAGAAGGCTCAAGTTCAGACGATTATTCAGGAGCCTCGAAGTTTGGCAAATGTAATTCCCATAAATTAAGGAGTCAGAAATTGTTTCGCGATTATTGTTCGACAATTACCATCTTTTATACTTTCACTGCTAGCAGATCAACTGATGTGGTGGAACTATGGAAAGTTGGATCCTAGTTTTCAAGAAAATTAAATGGATATATGTATATTTCCTAGGTAATTTTCTTTTCTTGAAAAATTATTATCGAAAATACTAAAATTGAATTTTGTAAATTCATTTAATGTATTAATGCAACGTTAAAACCGTAAACGTGGGGCATTCTTTTGGTGGTAAATTGATCTACACCCGTAGGGTTTTTGGTTAGAGTCAACTTTACTAAAAGAACAAACCAAGTCTACTTTCTTTGAGAAGAGTGAGACTTAAACCATATACCTTTTCATGAATGAGAAGGGTATAATGGAAAATTAGAATTGTCTAAATTCTAAGAAATAACTCATAGCAAAATTTTAATAGTTAAGAAAATTGCACATTTATGAGTTATTAAATTAGAGGCTAGACTAGTTACCGCAAAATTGGTAAAAGGCAAATTAGCACACTTTGTCTAGTTGTTGTGCTTTGACCACTTTTAGATGCTACATACCATTGTGGTGATGGTAGTCAAATTAAGGAAGAAATTGCGTGCCCAATTATTTCCAAGTTAATTGAATTGATGGATAGTCCATCATTTACAAAGTAGAATATATTCTTTAGTACCTAAGTAATTGTTATGTATGGGATTACTCAAAGGTGTAGGAAAGTAAATGGCATACTATTTTCTTTTACTGGTTATGAAACACTTATAATGTTGTCAAATCCAGTGGGAGCATAGTGTTATAATTACTGAATAACATGTATTAATGTAATGATCTGTAATTCAGTGGGAGCTACAAGCTTGTTATCTTGGTAGTAACCCATATTATCTCTAGAATGTCTTGAGATAATTACTTTCCAAATTGTAGACACTTGTGGGTTTAAGGATAGTCATGTACGTTTCCTTACAAGACAATGTGGTCTTATATCTACTAATATCTATGACAGAATCATATTGACCACATTAAACATACGATTGACGTGTTGTTTATCTGATACATGATGTTGTTCCATGCACAAGTGGGAGAAATCTTAATTGTGTGCAAGCAACAACACAAAGGAATATGATTTAAAGGATTCTCTTGACTGCAAGGTAAGAGAATTAATGTTCTAATGTGATTTATTCACATCTAATTAGTAGAACACTTGGTATTAATATCTAGCGTAAGTGAGACCTTGACATAGATATTAATAACAAGGTAAATTACATACTTTCATTACTAGCAGATCAACTGATATAATGAAACTATGTTAATTTACAAGTTCTAAATTAGATTCTTATTAGAGCAAGTGTCAATATGATAATGAGACTACTTCAAACTAAATATTTATGTATTATTGGAATGTCATAAATATATGAAGTAATAAATTAACTTGAAATACTATTGAAACCAAATTGTGGTGTTCATGATTACTTTAGTTATACATATTTATATTTTATTGTAAAGATATAAATATGAAGTCTTTTAATTGTTACAAGACTTATAATAAAGTAAGACGTTAACTTGTTATGTTTTTTATTGAAACATATACAAGAAGTCATTGAGTTGATCAATGATTTATAACGTAGATTGGGATTATAACAGTTATGTCTTCTTGTTAAGACATGGACATAAAGTGACTTGGTCAAAAAATACTTATGTTATATAGCATGCAATTGGTTTGAAAAATCTATTTCACCATTAACTTGATTTATTTGGTAAATAGGTAAGCCAAAACAAATATATTTATCTTACATATTGTAAGATTGTCTTACAATATTAATCCTAAATGAAATACATAATATTTATGGTACGTTCAGTTAGGAAAATTAAACTCTTATTATATTGTTTGATTAAAGATAACTATATCTTCTTTTCTTCCAAATTGTTATCAATGTTAGGAAATTGAGTATGCATTGTATATACTCAATTAGACTCCAACCTAGAAGATTAATAAGACACCATTTATTAAGGAATGTGATGAATCACATTAAGTCTTAAAATTGAAGTTCTGAATTTGTTAAAACTATTTTGAGTAGGTTATTAACAAGCTTCATGTAAGGAACTGTCAATGTGTATTTGTAATGTCCCCAAAAGAGAACAATTTTGTGTTGCTCTACTTGGTAAGTATTTATAGATAGTCTATAAATTGCTAAAGGCAAGTGGGAGTTTTATCTTGAAAAGATAAAATTACAAGATGCATGATCTTCTAAAATACACTAGCAAATGTCATGCTGAGGATTAAACATGTAAATGTTAAATCTCAAGATGATGGAATTCTCATTCATAGATCCGCAAGGATATCTCAAATATTTGTATAATATGTTGAGGATTATGAGTTACAGGATTATGGTAAACCTGTTGATGAATTGCAAATATTGAATTTGGCAAGTTACTCATACTATGAATGATTAGATGCATTCCATAAAGATAATTAGCTTTGGAAACTTAATTAATCTTGAACTCTATAGTTAGACTATAGAATGAAGATGAGTTTCTCAAAAGGAAATGAAAATCCTAGAGATTTAAATTCCTGTGTAGAAATCATATGGACAAATTATGTATACATAATTTAATGTGTGAAAGGATTATCAAACACACTTAAGTAATTAACTGTGATTGAAATTCTTTCTAGGCACATTAAATGTATAAAGATTATGATTATCATTCTTAGTTTCATTTATATGAAATTAACAATAGAATATCAAAACTCTTTCTTGAGTAATTACTTGTGCGAGGACGATAAGTAATTGAAATAAGTATTTGAATTAAAATAATATTTGGAAGTATACAAAGTGCAATCATTTATGAATGGATTAATGCATGCATCTAGGAGATATACTTATGTTTGATTATTAAATCTAAGTATTGATTTTAATTAAAATAAGATATTCTCTTAATATTCCTAAAATTGGGAGTGTTATATTTATTTTTTATTTCATGTTTGTTGTATAACATATAGGAAGTAGCATTCCATTAACATTAAATGTTAAGTATTATTTTGGAATGAAACTTCATTATGGAAATTTAGAAAATAAACATACAGCCTTGAACATATGTTTATTGTTATAAACATAAGCGGTAAAATAATTGATTCTAATAAACATGATTATACTATTAGAAAGTCTAGATAGATACATATCTTTGAAAAGATATGACATGAATAAATCTAAGTTTGACGCAAGGATTTTTTATGTACATCATGTTGTTTGTTGTATCATGCTTGATGAAAGATGATTTGACAACATTAATATCTAGTTGAAGGTTATTAGATAACTAAGTGTAATGGATATGGTTAGATTTAGAATTAACATCCTCATCCTGGAATAGCTCCTGAATTCTAAATATGAACCATATGGCAATTGTTGCGTAATTGATGTAGCCGACAAATCTTGAAAGATTGGAAGTTATCAAACATTACACATTGGATATTAAAGTTTACGGGATTTTAAAGAGCATATTTTTGTTTGCATACAATGATGCTGATAAGATTGAGATGACACTCAATACTAGTCATGGTAGGATTTCATCCTAATGAATGGCCATGTGTACTAGTTATGCTTAACTGTAAGCATAGTTGCATTTTACATTAAAGAATTAGAATACTTTAAACTATAAAAGGTTTGATAGTTTGCTTGTCATAAATCCGTGGTAGAGGATGTCACGTATTAATGAAATATTATGTGTCATTATCAAGATAATTGATAGCACACATACAAGAACTTCATTAATTGAATTCTTGAAATAAGTATTCTCAAAATTCCCATAGATCAAAATTAGTTGATTTATGTCTTGTCAACAAGTATGTTTGACATGACTTGAGGCATAATTCATTAATGGGAATTATCATGCATTGATCTATTTTAGTGTTTGGATAATGGGATGTTATTGAACAGTTATTATTTTAATGAAATAAAATAATGGTTATGTTTATTTATCATTTTCTTAATAATATATCATATATTTGCATGTTTATATCCTTGAATATATTTATATATTCTAAACTGTCCATTGCCAGTTAATGATATGGGAATATCATTAAATTAAAGTAAATCTGAGTATTGGTATAATATACTTGAAAGTATATTGATGCGTTGTCATACCAATTTCACATGATATTCAAAATGTTTGAGTATAGGACTTATCCCGCCACATGAGTTTACTTTATGGATCTCGTCATCAAGTAAATCATGAGTATATAGTTATCCTCAGACTTGAGATACCAGATAACTGTCATGCATGTAGTGCATTTCTTTGATTCAATTTAACGCTATACGTAACTGGTAGCTATACGGATTGTTTTGGGAAGCGTTGTGAAGTGCATGTGTTATGCTCGTAGTCAAGATAGAATTTGTTCCTTCAAATTGTTTGGAGTTTAATACTGTTGGACCCCTCGTAGGGTTGACAAGATGTTTGTGCGGCCGCACCCAAGATCTCCCCTGAATAGGTTCAGATGATTTGGTAATCTTGCTCAATCATAAACAACGAGAAACATAATTATTAATAAAGAATGACTTAGATCCATATCTTTATTAATGTAGTATTAGAACAAAAGGATAAGTATGATGATTAATCATCAAGTGGTTTTTCCAGGAGACCACCACCCGAGTTGTACTAGGGGCATTGGCGTGTTGCTAGACGCTAACCAATGTCATTACCCTTTTAATAGATTTCCAAGTGGGAGCTGTTAGAGTTTTGGAAAAATATTAAATCGTGTATGACTAGAATCGAACCCGGGACTGAGGGATTGCACACTTTACGTATGAATGATCAAAGGAATAATTAATATATATTTTAATTATTTGGACACAAAATGGTAACTAACGGACGTTAAAGTAATTAACAGAATTGACTAATGACTGTTAGTAAATAAAGGAGGGGGTTGAGTGTCAAGTTTTGAAACTTGAGGATGTATTAGACTCAAACTTGGAGAACAAGTTTGGAGGCTATATATACACCCTCATTAAGTCTTCAAAAGGTTCGACACAAATAAAACCTAAAAAGTTGAACAACACAACAATACATAAAAGGTCGGACGACACAGTGATTATATTATCAAAAGTCAAATCGACTTTATGATACATATTGACATCTTTGACTTAATGTAAAAGATGATTCGTACAGTATGATATTTAATATCATGTGAAGTCTTTGACTTATGTAAGATATACATTGTAGAGTAGGTATATTGTGTATGATAATGAATATCATGTGATATCTTACACCATATGTATCGTACAGTATGGGTGCAAGAATGATTTCTGTATTTGGCTCCTTCTTGAATAATAGATTCAAGGTTTATTAAACAAAATAGTTTTGGTTTAATAAATTGTGTTCATTCACTAGCATCAACCTTTGGTTGCTTTTATAGTACGTGTGTGGAAGATCTCGGATATAACATACTTTTGTTATTCATCTTGGATTGTGGAACAATAGGTGAGGGGTTCCACCTTAATCCTGTTTGTTCTTGTTTGATTGATCTAGTGAAGGAGAAAGAAGATTTGATCCTTGTTCTTGCTAGGATCATGACAGTACGTTCCTATTTAATATTCGGTAATACTTTATACATGTTAAAATAATGATCCTGCTTCCGCTATTATAGGTGCTTTGATGTTTATTTATTTATTTGAATGTCAAAGATATTTAAATCCAACAGAACTCACTCGGCATATTCTATGACAATTGTCCTACGATTCTTTCTGCCGCCTATGCTATTGACGGATACAATATTTCCAATAGCTACGACAGTTCCGATAACATCTGCAGCAAAAAAATGGATAATTGCCCTACAATAAATTATATTTTAACATTTACAATACATATGTTTATTAGTGTCTTTATTAAGTATGTACAACCATATATAATTTGTCACACCCCCAAATACCTGATTTGCAGCGGAATGGAATACCTGGGCCGCGACTGCCATAGCATCACAGTTACAGTAATATTGAACGACCTAAAGTGTCATTTTAAAAGTACATCGTTTGATTTCATAAAACATTCAGAGTTTACAAAAGATAGGTCTAAAAAATGATTCAAGTTTGCGGAAATAAGTTTGTTACAAACCAAACGATAGTTTAAGTGCATAAATTACAATTGAGATGCGTCGTCATCGCGACTCTATGATAAGCCTCATGCAGGCCATGATGTGAATGCCTTAATTACCTGAAAATACATTGCTAAAACGATCAACAATAATGTTGGTGAGAATCATAGGTTTATGTAAATGTTTTGTACGATATCCACAAGTATAAAGTTAAGTGTGACAATGTCGCCATATAAAGTTAAGTGTGACAATGTCGCCATATAATTAAAATAATACAATTTCTATAAGATCATGACCCCGAAGTTAGACTAATAATGTATTCCCCAACTGAGTGTTTTGCTAGACACTCTATTATGATTAAAATGATATGCGTTCGTAGACTTAGTTGGAGCTACCAACCCGAACGGAGGAGTCACCCTCAATATATCTATCCACTCACCCTCGCTTAATGTCAATTAACGGTTCATGATAAATAAAAAGGGGACTTTAACATGGCAATGTGGTAACTTAAGCAATGTAAATGAATTTAATGTACTTGGACTCGCAATAAAATAATGTGCAATGTATTCTCCCCCGTAGGTTTGAAATGAAATATTAACTTGAAAGGCGGGGCTATGAAAACTCACCTGATGCAATGGTTATGATGACAATAGTGGATACACTAAAATGAGGCGCGATCACTAACCGCAACCTACTATGAATGACATGATCTAATGTAAGTCATGAAATGATGTTACACATGCAAATACGTATGTTATCGATACCATTCATGAAATTTGGAAATAATGTTTATCGTCGAAAAATATATTTTTGACGTCTTGTTAAGTCATAAAACACTTTACGCATATATATGTTGTAGCAACATCCCACAATCGTCGTTTAGTGATTAATCGAGAAATTAGAGTTTTTCGTCGCAAATAAAACACTTTGATAAATTTCTGAAAATGACTAAGTAGCCTCGCAAAGCTAGTCGTAAGTTGGTGAATATTGAGTGTTAGGAAACGATCTCCATGGTTTTAGAAAGCTTGCAACAACATCTTAAATTCGTATCATCGAAATTTTGTCCATACCAGTCCTGATTATAAAGAAAAATAATGGTTAAGTTAGTTAGTCGAGCTAAATTGGCTGTTTTTGTGTAGTTTTCGGGTATATTTGAAAGGTCGTATTTTACTCGTTACAAGTCCGGTTGACGAACGGCTGGTCAATTTGGAAAATAGGCCGGGAGTACTTGATTTTACTTCAAAGTGATAATGTCTCAAACTGACTCAATCAATAAGAAAAATGGCTCCAAACTTGGTTATTTGCAAAGACAGTTTTGACACAATAATTATTTAGTAAAAGCTGATAAAAATGTGTTGTGAACGTCGGGTTTCAAATGCTTGTACCTCTGTCGTTATAAGCTCGTTTTCTACGTTCTTTATGTCCTCGGCTTCGTATTATAGCGAACTAATAGATTTTTGATATGTTGGCTCGTCTAGTTTGCGTTCAATGCCTCGTTTTAACCATGAAAAATCGTGTGACAGCTTGTTATTTTTCAGAAAATAGTTTTTAGTCGTCAAACTTAGAATTAACGTATCTTTCTCATCGTAAGCTCGTTTTTACTCATTCCAGTGGCTACGGCTTCGTTTTTGATTGTATTTTCTAAATATGTAAACCAAAATAACCCATGATCCACTGAAATTTCTAGATTTTACAAAAATGGACAGATTTTACGTATCCCTTCCAATCAACACCAAAGCTATTCTAAACCTACCATACACCTTCTTAGGGTGTCATGGGTTCCTAATCTTCACCAAAAATGATGGAGCTCATAAGATCACTAATATAATTCTTTAAATTCATTTTAGTGACAAAAATAAGTGGTAAGTGGTATGTAACATAGATATATTTGCATGCTTTGCTACTAGCTCATAAAAATAAATTAAGTAGGAGTGTAAATGAGTAGAAAAAAAATACTTAGAACACTTACTTGAGGATGTGAGTTTTTGAGGTTAATGACTTAGTTATTTCAAGGTTTTTATTTCAAAACCCTAACTAGAACACTAATAATTCTTGAAAACACTTTGATCTTGAAAAACTATGGATTTTTCTTCTTCTTCTTCTTATGTGTGTCGATTTGTGGTATATATTTATGAGATGATATCTTCTTCTTTTTTTTTTCTTTTACTTGCACTAATAGAGTGAAAAATGAGTCTAGTTGGATAGTATTTATATTAGAAGAATTCAAACCCTTAAAAGTGTAGTCAAAACTCATTTATTTAGCTAGGAAGAGGGGGGCGAATGGGGGTTTAGGGGGGACAAATTGCTTGGTGAAGCCTCCTATTTGTTTCTTGACTCCATGTTTCAAGGGTTTTGTGGGCTAATGAATGCTCATGTGATTGTTGTCTAACTAATTTTATTTAAGACCAAGGGGGGGGGGCAATGGGTAGAAACTAGGATTAGATGAGTAGTTTTGATACAAAAGTGTATATGTTGTATGTATTGGGTATTAAAAATAGGTATTGGTTGTTGGTTTGGTGATTTGGGTGTATCGGATGAATAAATGATAATCGTGTTGAAATTTCGTGAACCGTCGTGGTTATAAGCTTTTAACGGTATATATAGTAAATAATTTCAAAACACCGGGTAAACTAATAATATAATTTTCACATCACTGTAATGAGTGTGAAAATATGTTAGGATCATAATCGGGAGTGTCAGGTATATTGTTTGTAGTAAATGATTGAGTGATGGCGTTTATTTAATAAATAAATATATGTGAATTGAAATTATGCAAACCCGTGAATGACCTAACATGAAGATGATGTTACTGATGATATGTAGACTACTCTAATCAATATGATGTGTCCTCAGTGATATTCCATGAATACGCAACTAACCCTCACGGTTACGCGAATTTTGAATACCCGTAAACGTACTTTACGAAATGAAGAATGATAACCATGAATAGTGATTTCCTTCCGGGAATAAATAGTGTTTTGTGAATAGTAAAATTTTTGATAACGTTTCAAAGTCGCAAGCTAACTTCAAAAACAATGAATAGTGAAATGATGAATAGTAATCCATGAATAGTAAATTTCAAAGTTTGGAAAATGACCTGAAATTACGATTTGTCACAGTCTTCCACCCTAAAAGGAATTCAGTCCCTGAATTCAGTTAGTGTTGTCTCTGGAGTGGATTTGGTGAAAAGATGCGGATAGTTGAGTCGCATTTGGTCATCCTGCTCCTAAGTAAACTCGGGACCTCTTCGATAATTCAAGCGAACTTTCACGATAGGAATTTGACTCTGCTTCAACTGTTTAACCTCACGGTCCATGATTTCTGCTGGATCCTCCACGAAATTGAGCTTATCATCGAGTTGAATTTCTTCTAATGGAATTATGAGTGATTCATCTAAAAGACACTTCTTGAGATTTGAAACGTGAAATGTGTTATGTACGCTGTTGAGCTCTGACGGAAGCTCAAGTCTGTATGCCAGACGGCCGATTCTAGCTAGAGTCCTAAATGGTCCAATATACCTAAGGTTCAATTTTTCGCGTTTTCCGAATCGTATCACGCCTTTCCAAGGAGAGACTTTCAACACAACTCTGTTGCCAATTTGAAATTCTAACTGTAACACCCCCAAATTACCACAGCGGAATAGTAGAGTCAAAGGGGGCATTACTTCATAATATAGATCAAGGTATAGAAAACGACCTCTAAATGAGACGTTTTAAAATGTTACCATTCGAATTTATTAAAATCAGAGTTATGACAATAAGTTCCATAGTAAAGTTACATAAAAGTATCGAAAGGTGATGATAAAGATATGAGTCTTAAAATATGCAAATGACACTAGAATCCATGCATCCACTATCGCCTTAATAACCTAAGATAAACATGCTAAAAGTGTCAACCAAAGGTTGGTGAGTTCATAGAGTTTAGTTTAAAATGTAAAACATTTGAATAAAGATTTCCCAGCAAGGGCATAAAGAGTTTAGTTAAAATGTAACATATAATGAATAAAGTTTCCACTGCAAAGGCGTTGTAAATCCACTCAGTCCCAAGTCCCTCCCATACAAGACTTGCAACCTGTGTGTCTACAACCCACTGCTAACATAATATGACTAGTACAGTACAGATGTGTATAGAAATACGTATCAATGTACGACTAGGACAAGTACAGATGTGTATAGAAATACGTATCAATGTACAAATATGAAAAGTGCAGATGTGTATAGAAATAAGTATCAATGCATAAATATGACCAGTACAGATGTGTATAGAAATACGTATCAATGTACTAATAGGACAATACAGATTTGCATAGAAATACGTATCAATGTACTAATAGGACAGATGAGTATATAAATACATATCAATGTCATAAGTATTTTGACTAAACGAGTAAAGTAATTTAAACATGTTAACAATGCATAAAGTATAAGAGAACATATATGTTTATAAATACGAATCATGTAAAAAGTATTTTGAGTATTTGAAAGAGTAAATAAGTATAGTTTGAGCATGTATCTCCCCCAAAGAGTTGTTAAACAATTTAATGATAGAAACGGTGGGGCTATGACTCACCTTAGCTGTAAGGTCATGTAACACCCTGTAATCGGATAAGCGGAAGCATACAAGTTGTGGGGTGTTATTCGATAGTTGTCACAATCACAAGGTACAAAGAATGATTTTACTTAAACCATTTTAGAAGAAATTTCATAATTTAAAACATTCAAATTACATTATTTAAAATAGTGCGGAAAATAAAGTTTCATAAAAGGGTTTAGAGTGGTCCCACATAATTTTCTGAGTCTTCTATGACCATGCCATGCCCTTCGCCAAGCTCCTCCAAAAGTAAGATATGCAGCAGAAAAGATCTAACACCTGAGATAAACATGCTAAAAGTCAACACAAAGGTTGAGTGAATTCATAGGTTTAAACAAAGTAGTAGTTGATCACAATATATTAAGTTTCCAAGAAAGCGGGC
The DNA here is from genome assembly GCA_021014915.2 of Artemisia tridentata subsp. tridentata. Taxonomy (NCBI): domain Eukaryota; kingdom Viridiplantae; phylum Streptophyta; class Magnoliopsida; order Asterales; family Asteraceae; genus Artemisia; species Artemisia tridentata. Next base: position 141,223,085 of record CP139502.1, on the reverse strand, counting down.
TATGTTGTTATACGCCCGGAAGTTCAGATATAACAATTGCACTAAGCTCATGACCCACAAAGCGTTAACCGGCACCAGCAATCCTGGTGTAAGTCGACAATAACCGCGGAATTTCATAATCATAATATTTGCCCCCAAAGTAAGTATCTTGCCAAATACCTAGGTAACTCAATTATAGCGCACCCGTGTTGCCTACCCGGTCAACAGGGATGGGACGGTCAATCCTATAGGCCTATATACTATATTCGCGCTCACCCGTGTTGCCTACCCGGTCAACAGGTGATTAATGGTTCTTGATCGAGGGACTTGCTGTTGGCAAGGAAGGTACTTACTGCTTATCATATGTTTCGCAATGTAGCTACCAAAAAGTATAAATGTTGTTCTAGTTCAAATAAAGTTTCAGAAAGCAGAAAGCATAAATTTCAGTTCAAAGTACAGTTTCAAATAGCAGAAAACATAGTTTTCCGTTCAATGTATAGTTTTCAAACTATTGTGATCATATTCAAAACAGTAGCATGTATCTCACCCGAAGTAGCTTATAAAGCAGTTAAAGCAAGTAAAAAGTGGGGCTATGAACTCACCTTGAGTTGTTAATGATTGAGTTGAGTTGTAAGTTTGATTGAGAGTTCGGAAACAGCTTCACACACGACCTGGATAATAGTAACATTTGAGAATTCGTCTTAATACGAATAACGAATGTGATAATGAGAAAGTCGTATATCGATTTGATCGGTGATGTGAGTGTGATGTGCTTAAAATGCTTGAAGTTCAAAAATAATATTATATAAAATATTATCTTGCTGTTATGATTCAGAATCATAATGATCGTGCCTTCGAAAGGTTGAAACGTAACGTTGAGTTGAATTGTTAAAAATCGTTATATAACTATAACGTATTGTTAAATATTTGGGTTTAAAATGAAATAATGCACGAGATGAGGGTGTAATGTGTAAAATGAGAATTGGAAATGAAATGTAATAAAGTTTCTGTGTGATCCTTAAACTTCACTGTTTTTACACTTTATACCCTAACGGCGTTTGCGTTGCACCGTTAGTCCTTGGTTATATAAAAGTTACATTTTTAACCCATAATTATCCCAAATTACAATCTGAGCTTACACTTTAATATATTATCATTTTATATCCTTGACATTCTGTTTTTACATGTTCAGACCATATTTTTAACAAGTTGGCAAAAACAGTCCCTCTAAGTGAAAATGTTTGCATTTTTAATCCAAATTACATGAAAACATGGGAAAATTTTCTATAAAAATTTCCGCAGCTTATTCAAGCTTATTGAAGCTTAAGTCAACTGCTTATTTGACCAGATGGCTTATTTTTAAGCCAATAGGCTTATTAACAAGCCATATTAAGGCCTATTAAGAAAATTAAAGGCGAGGGCATGAAAATAGTTTTGGGCCAGGACTTGGACTATTTTTGTGATTCTAAAAATGTATTTCATGGGCTCAGTGGGCTGGTAAAACGTTAAGTCTTATTGGGCTTTTGTTCAGCCCAATCCGGATAGTATTTATTTTCTAAGTTTTATTTCTAGTTAAAAGTTGCGATAGGCATTTTAAAATGGGCATATTTAAGTGACGAGTTGAAAGTATTTTTGAGAACTTAAAACACGAAAAGTGTAGTATCCTAGGTTGTCAATGAGATGGTGCAAAGAAAATGAGTGGTCACGTTTACTAATTTGAAGATATACGCTTAGTTTTTGGCCTAGTCGCGAGTTCTAAAACTGAAAAACTATAAAAAGTTTCTAAGTGTTGAAATCCAGTTGAGTAGCTTTTACTTTGAGTGTTTTCAAGAGCTTTTAAGGGCTTTTAAGAGCTTTTAAGGGATATACAAAATATTGAAAAGTGATTCAAATCAAATTGTAACTAGGATGAGGGGACTTACAACACCACTAGAGTGGGTAGGACTTGTATAGGAATGAATTAGAACGCTTGGAAAAACCCTTGTGCTCGCTAAGCTTGAAACCCGATTGCAAATTATTTCCAAATGTGTTGAGAATGGTTCGAATGATTAAGTGTGATGGTTCTGGACTTTTTGGTGATTTTGAGAGAGTCTCTTACTCAGAATTAAGTAGATACGAGCCAAGAGGGGGGGAGTAGGGGTCAAGCAAATGGCTATATCGATTTAATATTTAGCCTAGGATGGAAATAATTTGATCTTGAGCTTTGTAACATTGATTGCCATGTTTCCTGGTGCTCTTGTGTTAGGTTCCTGATATTATTTGACTTGGGGGAGGGCTAGAGGTATTAGAAATAAGTGTGTGTGGATGTTGGTCACAAAACACGACCCGTATAGTGTCCAAAATGTCCACAAGACTTTTGTAGCGTGTGACATTGGCCAAGGGTAAAAGAAACTCACTTGGTAACTCATTTATAATGTTTAAGGATTGTTGGAATTAGCCACATTTGCTCATGGGTCGAATTGGACGAATTTGAAAAAAATAGTCAAATCGTATAGGTTGGATTTTGGCCGAACACTTTGGCCTAAATTCGTGTACCAAACGTTGGAGTCACGAAGTTAACTTTGGTACCCTATAACTTGACTAGGTGGTCAATTGAGTGGTGAAAAGAATCGAATGGGTTGTGTGTAAAATTTGAAAGATATCGAGGCCTAGTTAGGAGGGTGTTGGATCGAGTTTCGCAAAGAAAACAAAGAAAAATAAAAATTGAAGTTAGGCTTGAGATGTTGGGCCTCATGAACAGTGACCGAGCATTAGAAGTTGGGTTGAGTTTGTCTTGACCCAATTTGTATATATTGTGTGTATTTGATTTCGTGGTTCGCGTGTGAGCTCGTTTCCGTTATTTGGTGAATCCCGTAATCACATTTTTGTGTTATTTAATAAATAACAAAAGTTTAAATTTACCCGCAAAAATGGTAAAGTGAATAGTAATTAGCGATTACTAATAGATTAACGATCATCAAATATTAGGGAATTTTTCGAATTGTTACAAGTCAAAGTAATGTTATGTCACAAAGTATCACGTGAACGGCTCCAACACACGACCTGAATAATAGGGAAGTCCGAGATTTTGACGGTTTAAGTTTGACTAGATGTGAATAGTGATATTCATGAATTATCAAAAGTTAGTCGATTATAGTAGATGTGCAATATTTCTGTTAACTGAATTAATGAGTTTCTGTAAAGATAATTGTTCCTGATTGATATTAAGTTAATCAAAATAACTTAAGTTATACATTTTAAAAACACTATGTTAAACATATTTAGTTAGACAGGAAAGTGGTAAAATGTATAAGTTTATTAAACTTTCTAAAAGTTTTGGATAAAACTGTCAAAGTGTTCAATCCTTGAGGGGTTGAAGTTGTAAAAAGTTATATAAGTTACACACTTATAAAGTTGTTAAGAAAAATGTTATGTGGTTCAAAATCGAGGGCTGAAAGTGTAAATATTATTATAAGTTTTAACCTTATAAATGTTTTTAAGAAAATGGCATGTGATTCGAATTGGAAGGGCTGAACTTGTCAAAATGTGAAAGTTGCAAAAATAACAAAAATGGTAAAACTGCCTTCGCCTAGGTTCGAACTCGAGACCTCTAGCTCACAACCAAACGACACAACCAACTGAGCTAGGGTGTTACTTGGTTATATTCTACGTTAAACTCTATTTAAGGTCTCGTTACAGTGTTTTATCTTGCGTAAATTTTTACTCAGTGAGTATATAGTCGTGGGTAGCATGCAAATTACGTACGTGTATATTAGTCTCATTTTATTATGTCCTCTCAAGCCTAGCCACAAAATGATTTGAGATGCCACATTTTTGGTGAAAAATATTAACGAGAGCAACAAAATAACTAGGCTAAGCTATATAGGTACGTGCATTAAAAATGATAAGGAGTGAACATAAAAAGTGTATATGGGAGGAAAATGACTTACGACACCAATAAATGGTGGGGAAAACACGACGTATGGGCTAGTGATTGCTAGGAAAATGGTACCACTCGATTTACGACCCAACCAAGATACGAGAGTAATACTTTACTCTCCTAAACCTCGACTCGAACTCCAACTTTCTGGCCTATTCCTCTCGCTTACAGCAGGTTCAAAAAGACTTAGAGATATATTTTGCCAAGTGAATTTTATGTATGTGTGTGCATGTACGTGAGGGAGGGAGTATATATATTTTTGTTTCTCCCATACAAGTTGGGAACTTATCACTTTGAAAGGATAGGGTAAGGTAGTGTCAGAGAATAATTCCATTTGTCAAGTTGAGATTGTTTGATTGATCGATTAATATATTTGTACAAAGGGTTCGTTTTTTTATTATTAAAGGGTCGGTTTGGTTTGTATCATCCCATGTCCACATGCATGCTAGGAGTATAATATATATACTATAATCAAGTAGCCAAAGGTCAAGTGTTTGTTACTAAGCGAATTGTATATTGAAGAAATATTATCAGATATAGTCGAATGAGATTTTGTGTCAGAATATATTTCAATGATATTGCATATTATTTACAAGTTGACATGTGCATGTGTTTCTCATATTAGTAGGAAAAAAATATAGGCGTATAATATAGTATGAAAGTAGTATAGATTTTATAGTATACTTGCCCGAGTGAGGTTTACTTTATGTCTCGTTCATAAACCAAACGTTAAAAATAAAATGTGAGATTTATCACTCTTAAATCTTGGGTGTATAGAAAATTGAGTTATCTAAAAATAAATAGTATCTCGCGTGTCGAAATTAGATTTAAAAGACGCCAAGTGAATGAGATTTGTGTCGAAAGGAAGAAAGGAAATGTAATTGGGCTGAAATTTTATGTGGGCTTGAATAGTGATAGGCCAAAATATATTTAAGGGTCCGTTTGGTAATTATTGGATATGTTTGATTCGTCGTGGTCCGCGTGTAAGCTCGTTCCATCGTACCATAAATAACGTAACATTGTTTAAAAATGTTATAAACAAAAAGTTTAAATTTGCTCGTAAAAATGGTTAAGTGAACAGTAATGATAAGTTAATACTAGATTAACGTATACTAATGACTAGGGAATTCAACGGGTTGCTACAGTACCTACCCCTTATTTTTGAATCTCGTCCCGAGATTCAGTCTGCGTTATCTCTTAAAAGATGCTAACGAATAGTCGATGTGTAGAGTTTAAAGTATTTAGGCAAAACTTAAGTATCTAGGGTTCTTATCTAGTTAGGTACGTTCTTGTGAGTATCATGACTAAAGATAATTTCTCTTATGGCTTGGTTTTGGTGAGGCAAACTTTCCTATTCTCGGGCATATTCCTCAAAAGACTTTTAGGTAACCGATTTTTACTTAATTTCATAACTTCATCAAATAAGAACTGTCAGGGGACTAGGCTAAACTGGTTTAAGTAATAACTTGATTGTACTTAACATTCTCATAAAAACCTCTTCACTAGCTGTTATCCTAAAGGCATGCCAATACTGATTGATGTATGTATGGTTACATATGTCCACGTGAGTCGTGATGCACTTATAATTATGTTGCGCACCATAATTATACTTGCCTCCTTTCACACGTGTACATATCGCCAAACACACATATATCAGCGATTGATATTACTTAAATGGTGAAAGAGTAGGGTGATTGTCTCTCAAAAAATCCTCGAGTGAACTCATCAAATTTCTGCGGCTAAGTGATAACCTTTATTTAACTTAATCCTATGTCTCATCAAACAAGAACTGTCACAAGATTAAGTTAAATAGCCAGTTATCACTGAGCTCCATGCTTTTGATGTCTCGATTTAGATTCTGAGATTTTTCCCTAGAAAGTATCCTCAAGACACTAGTACAAAAATGAGATTTAGTCACACATGCTGTTTTTCGAACAGCCACACAGTCGCCTTTTTATGTGACTAAATGTACCAGAATAAAATAAACAGCCACACTTGATCCGACTTGTGTGACCATTTCGGAATTACATCCTAGGCTACAGCCACACATTTGAATATTTTCGTGACTATACGTATCTGGTAAAAAAAAATTTGATTTTTTAGTCACTTATAATTTGGGATGTGTGACGGATACAAATAAGGTTGAAACATTAGTCACACTATATATATACATATGTGACAAATATATGTCACACAATTGAAAAGTGTGACTAAAATCCATATATGGTCACACAAAGTAATTGTGTATGTGGCTAAATCATATGCTCAAGTTTGTCACACATTATTTAAGCGTGACTGCTAGTTTTTGTTGAAAATTTAGCCACATATGAATTTGAAATGTGTGACAACTGAAAAGTAAGTTTGAAGCATAGTCACGATATGCATTTAAAAGTGACAAATATATGTCACACACTTGAACAGTGTGACCAAATGTCATATATCGTCACACTAAACCATAGGTATACATGATTAAGTATGACCATAATTCGATACAAATGGTCACGTAAGTTAATATGTGTGTGTCTAAAGTTAAGTGTGTGTTTGCCTGCCTATTCCTAATGTGTATGGTCACACTTAATTGTAGCACAATCATGTGACTATAGGCTATACAATAGTCACACCATACCACAAATGTGCATCTAAATTATGTTTATGGCCACATTATAAGGGTATTATATGTGACCAATACATTGAAAATAGCCACACTGTGAAATATTCATGTGACTAATATGTATAGCAAAATGTGAACTCAGTTATCATTAACCTTGATATTAGTCACATTGAGTGTTTGTGTGACTAAATTCAAGATGTTACATATGGTCACATGAAGTATTTATTTAGGTGTCTAAATCATAGAGTCATATTTTGAGTTCAGACTGTTAGTCATGACTCTTCATTTAATTTCCCCCATTACAATGCTGGGATTTTATAGTCTATCTAGTTTAATGCAGTAGTATGTAAGTATGTTACTTGCCCCTAGGAACCAGATTACTTGACTTTCTAAAGTCAATTTTCAACTTTATAATGAAGTAACATGTTACTAAAGTGCCTGCAAGTGCATATACATGATAAATGGAAACTGAAAATACAATAAAGCTTGACTGCAAGTGGACATATAACAGTGAAAACCGCAAAATTTTTCATTGCCATTGAAAAGCTTGACTTTTTTGAGTCAAAATCCATTACAACAGGCTAAATTACAGGAACAACTATTTAATACTAAAACAGATATTCATCTAACATTACTAACTTTACAATACCAGCTGTAACCTTGCACTTAGCCTTGAGCAGCAGTCTTAACTTCAACCAGCAGGGTTAACTATTACACTAGCAGTCTTAATGCAGCATGACATGCTTCACTTGGATTTTCGTATAACAATACCTTCAATGTCGGTTCGATAGTAGTCACTTCATGATTCCTTGCCCAAGTCTTCTTTATATACACGTGGCAATATTTTTTCATCTTGCTTGTGAATGACTGTACTAAACTCCTCATCGACTTCGTCATATGTATCTTTGTAATTCTTGGTAGGTGTTTTAAAGACAATGGACAAATTTTTATGTACCTGGTCTTTCACATAAAACACTTGTGTTGCTTGTGACACTAATATGAACGGATCATCCTTGTGGCCGAAAGTATTCAGGTCTACCAACATATAACCAAGAGTATCACGTTTGACCCCATGAGTTTTGCGATTAACCCAATCACATTTGAAAAGAGGAATGTGCCTGAAACGGTAATCTAGTACCCATATCTCTTGTAAAACCCCATAATAAGATGCTTTTTTTATGGTTGCAACTTCTTTTTTGGATATGTGCACATCTACTGACTCAACACTAACCCCACTGTTCTGGTAAACTATGCCATCATTACTTTTCGTACGAAATGTATACACATTGATCTTATACGCCTCGTATTTCACTACGCTGGCGCATGGTCCAAATGATATCCACCTCATAGTTTCTGATACACTGTCATTGGATATCGCTAACTCTCTCTCAACCTGAATTTCATTACAAGTATATATTACCTTTAAATTGCAGGAACAACAAACAAACAATTAAAGAATAGGAGTGTTTGGGATAATGAAATGGTGTGCTGGTCGACCTCTATCTAATGTCATATACAGGAGGGACAATTATGATGATAGCAACAAACAAACAATTATAAACAACATACAAGTAATTACCTCTTCGAGTAACCACTTAGCAAAAGATTTACTGTGCTCATTCTCCAGCAATGCAATTTTTTTACCCGGGTTTTTTCTTTTCAAAACTTCCTTGTGTCGCCTGAAACAAATAAATGTCTTTGATTATTATATTTGATAGAACATTTTAAGCAACGAAATCGACATGTGTTAGTGATACTTACTCGATATACGGTTGAATTTCATCCGTATTTTGTATTACATACAAATGTGCTTTCTGAAAGGATTCTTTGGAAACTTCACTAGGTTTACCGGCCGAAAATGGCTTTCCGTCCTCATCTTCATTGGTTACATGTTTATCAGCTGGGATACCAATAGTTTTCATGGTTTTATGATATTCGCTAAAAAACTCTATTGTTTCTTCCGCGATAGTCTCCTCGGCAATGCATCCCTCTGGTTTATTTCTGTTTCGCACATGTCCTTTAATAACCTTCATACATCTTTCGAAGGGATACATCCACCGAAAGCATATAGGACCACATAATTTTACCTCCCTAGTTAGGTGCACAGTCAAGTGTATCATAATATCAAAAAATGACGGAGGAAAGAACTTCTCGAGTAGGCACAGTGTAACAACAAGTTCTTCTTGCATCTTATCTAGTTCTTGCAAGCTGATTTCTTTCCTACATATAGATTTAAAGAAAAAGCAAAACCTGATAATAGTATATCGTGTGGGCGGGTGCATGACTGAACGTATAGCAATGGCTAAAAACTCTTGCATTAGCATGTGATAGTCATGCGATTTAAGGCCAATGAGCTTCCTATCATTTAGGCTGACCAAACTAGAGAAATTTGAACAATAGCCTTGTGGTACCCTGATGTTGCTTAACGTTTCACAAAAGATGTCTTTTTCAGCATTCGTTAATGTGTAACCTGCTGGAGGTAGTGTTGTTTTGTCTGCTTCTTGCCTAGCAAACAACTCTTCTTTTATCCCCAAATCTTCCAGATCCAGTCGAGCATTCATTCCATCTTTTGTCTTTCCAGGAACATTCAGCAAAGTTCCGAGCAGACTCTCACCAACATTCTTTTCTACATGCATGAAGTCAATACAATGCGGAACAGAATGATGCCTCCAATACCTTAGCTTTCGATACCAAATTTTGAATTTCTTCCAATATGCTTCATTTGCTTGGCTTGAACTACCCTCTTCTTCTGTTGTTTTCCTTTTCTGCTTTTTAATCTTCCCACCTCTGCCTCTGGTATCTTGATCTTGGTTTTTCGAGTTTTTTCCTTTTCCCCACTTATTTTCAATATGTTGTACCTCGTTGTATATTTGTTCCCCGGTCAATGGATTTGGAGCATGACGTGGTTCTTCTTGTCCATTAAACGCCTTCCTTTACATTCTGAACGGATGGTTGTATGGTAGATATCGTCTGTGTCCAGCATAACTTTGCTTGGATGAGGCAGAAAGTCTAACACAGTGTGTATCTTTCCCACATACTACACAACCTTTGAATCCACTGTATGGGCAGCCACATAATGTACCAAGTGCAGGGTAATCATTTATCGTCCATAACACAACGGCGCGCAGATTAAAGTTTTCTTTTTTAGAAGCATCGTATGTATCAACCCCTTCCTCGAATAAGGTTTGCAGATCATCAACCAACGGTTCTAAAAATACATCGATATCATTTCTCGGGTATCCCGATATCAATACCGAAAGCATGATAAACTTTCTTTTCATACACAACCATGGAGGAAGGTTGTATATGACAGATAAAACTAGCCATACACTGTGATGCCTATTTCCTGAGTTGACGTCAACCCCATCAGCCGATATTCCTAGCCGTAGATTTCTCGGATCTTCAGCAATTTCGGGGAATTTTTCATCTATGGTACGCCATGCTTGTGAATCTGCGGGGTGACGTAAAACACCATCTGTTATCCTCCTTGTTGCGTGCCATGTTAGATCTTCTGAAATACTTTCTAACTTAAAGAGGCGTTGCAGTCTTGGTATAATTGGAAAGTACCACATTACCTTTGCCGGAATGTTTTCGTACACTTTATGTGTCTTACTATCCACTTTCCATCTTGATGTCCCACAAGTTGGACAAACAGTCAACTCCTTGTTAACCTTCCAGTAAAGAATGCAGTTGTTGCTACATACATGTATCTTTTTGTATCCTGATCCCATCATTCTCACTAGCTTTTTTGCCTCATAAGTTTTTTCAACCATTTCGTTACCAGCAGGTAGCATCTTTTTCAACAATCCTAGTAATTCAGTAAAGAACTTATCAGAAGCTCCATACTTACCCTTCAAGTTGAGTAGTTTAACTATTGCGGACAACTTTGTGAAGTCAAGACATCCTTCGTAAAGTGGCTTCTCCGCGTCTAATAATAGTTGTTGAAACTTGGCAAGGTTATCCTCATCAAAACATTCTTTTGCACCATTAACCATGTTCACTGTTGCTGGGCCATCTGTTGGAATTTCTGGAACAAAATCCATGTCGAAATCTGTGTCGTCAACAAACTCCTCTGTTGTAGCATTAACAGGTATTTGGGCAGTTGTTGCTTGCTCATCATTTTCTCCATGTTTATCCCATTTTGTGTAGCTTTGATTAATCCCGTGGCAGAATAAATGGAACTGCACATCCTCCACTTTATGCTCTATGCGGTTTAAACATGAGATACACGGACATGGCATCTTAAGCTGTTGTTTATTACCTCGTGGGTCGATGTTCATCATCTTCTGCAAGTTGTGTTCTGCATACTTAATAAACGCGTGTACTCCAGCAATATATTGTTTCTTGGTCCTACTAGTTTTCATCCAAGACTTGTCCATGGTATTGTTGAGGTCAAATGGTAACGTATGTATCCTACAAGTCACAAATTAAACCAATATAAGCATCAAATCATTTGTGCATAAGTAAACCAAGTATTTACCACTACTAGTACAAAAGGTACTGCTGCTAGTGAAATTTAGTACTGCTAGTATAAAGTTAGTACTGCTAGTACTGCTAGTACCAGTCACAAATTAAACCAATATAAAATTGTAAATGTTTGATACGTTTGGGCCTAACTCTAATGTGGGATAAAATGTTTATTTTGAAAATATTACAACCATACATTAGTAAAATCTAGTATTAATGGTTTTTGTTGCAAAGTGAAAATTAAAATAATACTCTGTTAGTATAGTATTAATGGTTTTTGTTGCAACCTTGCAACTTGCAACTTGCAAGTAATTATGGGGAAGGCTATTTCATCATTACACACTATTCACATTGCTAGGCTCGATACATCTTCCTTCCTCTAGGTGTTTCTTGATTGTTGTTGTATATAAAGCAACATACCTCTCATAATTTTCATCTCTTCTTAACAAACCAAAATAAAATTTAAAAATTACAAAAAATCTCAAAATTTTTTGTTATCAAAATCATATATGGAAACTAAACTATTGATTTGTTCTGAATTGGCAACAGTTGCAAACTCAAAGCTTGTGAAAGACATGATGCTAGTTTACTATGAGCGACAAGTTGAAGCTACTTCCAAGGAAGTTCATGATTTGAGGCACAAGGTTTCTGAGAAAAGAATGCTTATAAACAATAGGGATAAGATGATCAAGGAGTTAGAGCTTTTATATGGTTTTGATTATGCTCTTGAAAGCATTGCTGATTTAAGGAGGATGCAAGAGGAGGACATGATGGCATCTGATAGGTTGCTTGTTGATATTGCCCAAAAGCATAAGCGTCTAGGTGATTTGGGCAACTTTATCACGAAGCTTGGATCAATGAACTACTGATGTGGTTGATATGTTAGTTGACTATGTTTATGTCTTTTGTGTTTTGTGGTGTCATGGTTGATGTTGTTGGTAGTCTTTCTGATGTTGTTGTGTTTTGTGATGTCATCGAATGGTAATGCGATAGATGTATGATATGATGTTAAATATTAATGCAGCTATGTTAATGTCAATATTATTTTCCAACAGCCTTTTGATTTGTAAAGTTACAATGTCAAGTGTTTAGTACTGCCTAGTTCCAAAAATGCATATACTTAAGAAAGTCAAACTTTGTTTATTACACCTAAATGCAGGAAGTTACCTACACATACCAACCAAGCCTTTAATGGCATTTACTTATACATTGAACTATGTGATCCTCTTTACTTTAAATGGCCATTACATAAACACAACATTACACACAACATTACACCATCAAAAACCTGTCAAACACTAAACCTCATCCACAATGACTTCCAAGCCAAATGTTATTGAAATATCCTCTGATTCATCAGGACTAATGTCTCCTAAACCTGATTGGAATTTCCCCTACCCTCCTACAGGTAGCTTTCATAAGAGAATACCACCTAAGGGAAAGGTTGTTGACTCAAGCTCTGACGATTTTAGCTCCTTTAACAGTAGCTTTTTTAATGATAGCTTGGTTTCTAGCTATCATTCAACATCTGAAGATGAAGTTGTCTCAAAAAAAGCCACAATGTCCAAAAACCCTCCTCCAGTTCACACTCTGTCAATCCCAGGAAAAAGGGAACAAGTTCTATGCCTACCAAATCAGGCAACTAGGGAAGAAATCCAAGCAAAGAAGAGAAAAGGAAAAGGCCCAATTGAACTCACTAAGGGTAAAGGGAAAAGGACAATTAGCTGAGCTTTACTAGTCTTGATGTTATGATGCTACTGTAATAAGTACTATGTTTTCTCCTTGTATGTAATCAACTATGCAATCAACAATGCATCTATGTATGCAGAATTTTGTTATGTAATAACAGTTGGTTTTTCAAGTTGAAGATGCTATTTTTCATTCAAGTTAAACCCAAAATACAACTTTAAAAAACTATATATCCTACAAGTCACAAATTAAACCAATATAAGCATCAAATCATTTGTGTATAATTACAATGGATAGTGGGCAGAATTTGCTATCTTTATAATTGTAAAAAACAATTTCGAGAATAATATAATTTCACCATTATTGCATAAAAAAATGATTTCCTAATTAAAAAAATTACCTAATTTAGATCTAAATGAACCTCCCTCCGTTGTTGATGGCCGGACCGGCGAGTGGTGGATGGTGAGTGGTGGCTGTGATTGGTTACTGGTGAACGGTGGATGGTGAGTGGTGGCTGTGATTGGTGAGAAATGTGCGAAATTTGAAATTTGCTGAAAAAAATATGGGGGTCTTTAATTTTGAAATTTGCTGAAAAAAATATATATGGGTGGGTTTTAAAAATATATATATATGGGTGGGTTTTTTAAAAAAATATGGGGGGCTTTAATTTTGAAATTTGCTGAAAAAAAATGGGGGCTTTTTAAAAAATTTGGGGAGGGAAATACCAAAAAGGAAGCCACAGGTATCGAACCTGTGACCTCCCCTTCACAACACCAACAACTCAACCATCTCCGCCCTTGGGTCTTTTTCGATTATACCTTCTTTCGTATTCCTCTTATAGACTATCTATTTTATTAAAGAAAATTGTTACAAAATCCAAATATCTTCTATACAAAGTTAAACCTGTTAGTACAACGTTAAACCTAGCAACACTAATAGAGACACAAGCAGTAATAACATTATTTCCTTTTTGCTTGTCTGAAGATCTTTCTCAGTAACTCTCTTGCCATTACTGAGTCTTCATCAGTAACTGTCAGCTTAGCATCTAACATAACAAATAAGCTAGCTGCCCTTAATGGATAATCTTTTTCTATCAGCATGTAGACATCCACTCCATTCTTTGTAGATACATGGTGAACACCACATGTATCATACAGTCTCCATTTTGTACTCAACTCATGAGCTCGAAAATTCCATAAGATATCGTTTGGATCAGGTTCATACAACCTCTTCAATTCCACCCATAGCTCCTTCTCTTTGTCTTGTATACGATATGTAGATCTGAACATTTCTTTAACCAGACTCCATAGATTGTCCAAGTCTTCTCTATAAAAAATCTTCAGCATATCTTCAAAATACTTATAAATTTCTGAGTGTCCTCCTAGCCTGATTATCTTCCAAGCTTTCCCAAATGTATCTTTGTGTATCTCCAAATCAATAATTGGACGTTTAGCTTGAATAGGATGATGAACATCCAATGCTTCTGGGATTATAACAATCATATGCTGCTTGAGTCTTTCGTCAGTTAATTCCTCTGCTGTTTCTTCTTCATCTGCTGTAGGTACTTCTTCACCAATCTTCTGTTTCTTTGAAGATTCAGACTCCAATATTATACCATATCTTCTTGTAGTTCTACATGGTTTTTCTGTTCCCATGGGAGTAAATGTGTTCACTCTTGTGTAAACCCTTTCAAACTCACTCTTGATCTCCTCAAAACTTCTACCTTGGAACTGCTTCCTTTTGTATCCAGCCATGTTCATCATGTAAACACACATGGTGTGTCTTTGCTGAGCTTTACTAGGTGGTTTACTCCTCTTTTCTTTGGCTTTTTGTTCTGCAGCAGACTTTCTTCTGGAATTTATTAGTTCAACAAGTTGTCTTGACTTCTCATCAATGGACAACACTTCATCTCCTCTGACTTTACCTAACTTTTCCTTTAAAACTTCATCAGCATCAATCATATACTGAACTTCTTGAGCGTGATCAAACATTGCTTCAGTTGCTTGATTTGCAAGTCTTGTTTGATCAAGGAAATAGGCAATATCAACAATTTCTGATGTTTCATCTTCCTGTGCTTTATTAGCTACCTCTGCATCAAAACTAATCTGAGCAAGAACACTCTTCTTGTCCTTCTTTGGTGGCTCTTCTTCAATCATAATGCCCTTTGCTTTATCTGCCCTTTGCCTTCTATTATACACATCCATATCTTGTTGATGAGAAGTACCAATATTTTCAACATCCAAATCTTCTTCACCCATATCTTGCCTCCCCTGAAACTCAACATTCTATTCAACCAAAGAAATATTGGGGTCTTGATCAATATCAGCTGTCTTCCTCCCCTGTTTGGAAGAAACATCCATGTCATCATCATCTGAGCTTGTAGACTCCACAATATTTGCCTTTCTCTTTGCTTCAAGTGACTTGACTTTAGACTGCAATTTCTTCACTTTTTCAATGACCTTCTTGTAAGCAGTACTATACAACTGCTTTGTCTCCTTGAGTGCTTGCTTTGTCTCCTTGAGTTCTTGCTCTGTCTCCTTGAGTTCTTGCTTTGTCTCCTTGAGTTCTTTCCCCAACCCAGTCACCCTTTGTGTCAATTTGGTACAAATATCCATCAATTCCATTAGTGACACTCTGCCCTCATCACTTCCAGGTGTGTTACCTCCCGATCGAGGTGAATCATGGGGCATTTCCCCCATATTTGGTTGTGAGGCTGATTGAGAACCAGATGAACCTGTGGGTGTGTGATGGGACTCAACTGGGCTTGTTGATCCTTCACCCTGAATGTTTTGATTTTGAACCAACATTGTTTCAAAAAGTGGAACTACTATCCCATTAAACCCCCTAGAAGCCATGCTCATGTTACTGAACAGTTTTTGAGTAAGGCAAGGAGTTGGATAAACAATTTTATGAGATAGAAGCAAACTTTTTCGTATATTCAAAACCGTTTGTATAAACCTTGGATACATTAAAAACTTGTATTTGTTATCCACATTTTTCACCATACCATCAAAAATTAATTTTGAAAAGTTAAAAGTCCTGTTTGTTGCTAAACAAATGAGAGCAGTTGCAATATTGCTGCTGAATTGCTCCCATTCGGTTTTCTTTGGACTTAAACAATGAAGGATGGTATGTATGAAGAATCTCCATTGTGGGTCAAAACATCCTTTTTGAAAAGTAAGAATTTGAGAAGATGTGTCATACCCCATTCTGGAAAGGTGATGAAAAATTTCAGTATTAGGCAAAGAACTAATACCATTTTCATCTGCTAAATGGAGATGCCTCCTAACAGATGCCTCAGTAATAGTTATTATTCTGCCATCAACTGTTGCAATTAACTCTTTGTCTCCATTGTCAAATGTATTGGTAGTAACAGACCGCCAAAACTGTTTGATTTGAGAGACATAGATAGTAGGATCGACTGTAAGAGCATACCTGATGTGGGTATTGTTTAGAAAATCTATTATCTGGTGGAAGCGTTGACTCCCTTCTGGTTTCTCCAAGAATGCAACCTGGTTATGCGTATCACAAAACTCTAAATTTGCCATGAAAATTGAATAAATGCTTGATTAGAGTGCTGGGTTATAATTGGACCTACTTCAATTAATTGTTTCTCAAGTTTGAAGAAATGGTATAAATTGTATAAAGAAAGAGAGTTATCCAATTTATGAAACCCTACTCTGTTCTAGAGTTTTTTTAAGAGGTAAGTAAAGTAAAGTAATGTAAAGAAATAGGGAAGAGTGGAAGTAAAGTTTATAGATTTTTGCATTTTCTTATACTAGTAAAGTAAAGTAAATGAAAGTAGGTGGTCCCATTTCTCCATAATAAATACACACTAAAGACAAAGGTTCTTTTCGACATTAACTCATTTGATTTTTGTCTTTATTCACTTTACTTCACTATGAAAGTTGGGACAAAGAAAACCAAGAACACACATAATTTTAGTTTCACTCCATTTCATTCCCTTTCATCTAAAAAAAACTTGAGAACATAGTGTAAATAAAGCGAAGTAATTGACAATAGTTACCCCAACGGTTAGAAATAAACCACGGTTAAAACCCAGAAACGGCTACCCAGTACCCAGCAGTACAACGTTTTACTCTAGCAGAACAAAAGTTTTCCTAGCAGTAATAACTTTGTGCATCCACTCCATTCTCAGACAATTAATTAAACATCAAATACTTCATTAATATTTTTTAAGGCTACAAGTATGTACATCTAATTATCCAACCTAAATACTAAACATACTAAAAAAAAAAAAAAAAAAAAAAAAAAAAAAAAAAAAAAAAAAAAAAAACCATCATCCTAAACTGCTTCACTCCATTTCACCCCAACTTGTTAGAACCAAAGCTCTCTTCCCTGCTTCCCATCAATTTCTGGCTTTCCTTGAGTCGTTTAAACACAATTTCAAGATCGCTAACCCTCTTTTCTAGATTATAAGGGTCCTGAAACCCATCTTGTTGCTCCCCCTGGTTTTGCAGCACAAACCCATTTTGCTGCTCCACCACAATTTGCTGCTGATCCTCTTCTTTTTGCTGCACCACCTCCTCCTCTTCACCTTCCTCCTCCTCTTCCTCTTCATCTTCTTCCTCCTCCTCCCCGTAGTCACGCAATCCCCAAACCTCATCCCAGTAAAAGTCTTGCGCATGCAGCCAGTTCAAAATTTGACCCCTCATCCACGTATCTACCTTCCTATACGACCCATATTCTGCAATGGGTTCATCCCCGAAAGCAATTAACACTGCGTCAAATAGCAAATTGTTTTTTAACACCCACTCGTACTCTTCAGCATCATTTTGAAAGGTAACATTATTATTTGCTGCCATTGTAGAAGTTTTCTTTGAATTGAAAGGGATATATATAT
The DNA here is from genome assembly GCA_021014915.2 of Artemisia tridentata subsp. tridentata. Lineage (NCBI taxonomy): Eukaryota > Viridiplantae > Streptophyta > Magnoliopsida > Asterales > Asteraceae > Artemisia > Artemisia tridentata. The sequence goes on along the minus strand of CP139502.1, from coordinate 141,205,556 downwards.
GTGTTTGTGTGTGTTCTTTGGTATATAGTCGATAGGTATAAATAGGCTGGAGAGGTAGATGAATGGCTCCCAAGACTTTAGGCGGGAAAAGGGATCGACGGCGCGCGCCAAAAGTAAAGTGTCAATTGAAGTTTTACGATTTCCTTTTACCAAGTATTGACTTTCCATGTACAATGAGTTGATGCAACAACAAGTTGTATATCATGCTTTGTGAATAATAAACTTCCAAACTCAATATTTCCAACTATTGATCAAGTGGTGGTTTGGTTTAATTAAGAGTGGCAAGATGTGTAGAAAAAAAAAAGAATAATAGTTAAAAAATAAATAAATAAATAAATAATTTAATGGTGTTGACGTGGCGGTGAAAACCAACTATAGCCGACGGTTCGGGTTCGTGGCGGGTTTTAGTGTACCCGTACCCGAACCCGTTTATAATATACCCGTACCCGCCCCATATCCCACCGGATACCCGTTATCCATCGGTTTTTCGGGTTTCCCCGCGGGTATCGAGGTTATCCGTAATTAAAAGTTAAAGAAAATGAATATCGTATCAAACGATTTAACGCAACATATCGCAACGCAACGTACTCGGCACGATATTCACCAAAAAAATCAAATGCGCAAGAGGTTTCAAAAGTTAATCATTCTCATTTCAAAAAATAATCTCGTTTTAGCCTTTTAAAAGGGTTTGGTATCCTCATTCGTGTGATGGTAGAGAACACGGACTCACGAGTACTCACTCCAAAAAAACGAATAACCGAATTAATAGTCGAGAAGAGTATTGACAATAACTCGAGTCGAGACGAGATGACGAAAACAAGTCTAAGAGATAACTAACAACAAACATATCAAATAAGATGAGTCGATTGGTAATCGTCTGTATTTTCCCATAATCCCGTTTATTAGTACAAGGTATACTCGTTTTATGATTTAAAACAAGTTTGGACTTACGAAAAAATTAATCTTTGGAAATAACAAAATTTCGCCAAGACCCTTTCATTTATCGAACGTTTCCAATTCAAAAGACTTTATTGAAAATCAATTTCCCGAGTAATTTATAACATAACGAGTATTTATATAAACCCTAAACCCTAAACCCTAAACCATAAACGCTAAACCAATCCGTAACTCAAATAATAACCAAACGAATAGTCCAATAAATCCAAATATGTTAGTGTACGGGTAGCATGTCTCGAATAGTCCAATATCCCTCGTGTGTTCCGTTTTTATCCCAAATGTCACACGAAAGGTTTTCAAAATCGAGATCCTACTTAAGATCCTATGGTAAAGATTACCATAGGATCTTAAGTAGGATCTCGATTTTGAAAACCTTTCGTGTGACATTTGGGATAAAAACGGAACACACGAGGGATATTGGACTATTCGAGACATGCTACCCGTACACTAACATATTTGGATTTATTGGACTATTCGTTTGGTTATTGTTTGAGTTACGGATTGGTTTAGCGTTTATGGTTTAGAGTTTAGGGTTTAGGGTTTAGGGTTTATATAAATACTCGTTATATTATAAATTACTCGGGAAATTGATTTTCAATAAAGTCTTTTGAATTGGAAACGTTCGATAAATGAAAGGGTCTTGGCGAAATTTTGTTATTTCCAAAGACTAATTTTGTCGTAAGTCCAAACTTGTTTTAAATCATAAAACGAGTATACCTTGTACTAATAAACGGGATTATGGGAAAATACAAACGATTACCAATCGACTCATCTTATTTGATATGTTTGTTGTTAGTTATCTCTTCGACTTGTTTTCGTCATCTCGTCTCGACTCGAATTATTGTCAATACTCTTCTCGACTATTAATTCGGTTATTCGTTTTTTTGGAGTGAGTACTCGTGAGTCCGTGTTCTCTACCGTCACACGAATGAGGATACCAAACCCTTTTAAAAGGCTAAAACGAGATTATTTTTTGAAATGAGAATGATTAACTTTTGAAACCTCTTGCGCATTTGATTTTTTTGGTGAATATCGTGCCGAGTACGTTGCGTTGCGATATGTTGCGTTAAATCGTTTGATACGATATTCATTTTCTTTAACTTTTAATTACGGATAACCTCGATACCCGCGGGGAAACCTGAAAAACCGATGGATAACGGGTATCCGGTGGGATATGGGGCGGGTACGGGTATATTATAAACGGGTTCGGGTACGGGTACACTAAAACCCGCCACGAACCCGAACCGTCGGCTATAGTTGGTTTTCACCGCCACGTCAACACCATTAGATTTTTTTTTAATTTATTTATTATTATTTTTTTTAACTATTATTCTTTTTTTTTTCTACACATCTTGCCACTCTTAATTAAACCAAACCACCACTTGATCAATAGTAAAGGGGCAATTAATCCCTTTACTGATCAATTGTAAACAGACAAAAAAGTGAGTAAACCCTAATCAAAACACACATTCTTCTTACTCCCACGGCGGATTCCCACGGGTAACAGTAGGATCCTGGGGCAATTAAACCAAACCACCACTACTTGATCAATAGTAAAGGGCCAATTAATCCCTTTACCGATCAATTGTAAACCGACACAAAAATCAATAAACCCTAATCAAAACACACATTCTTGATTCTTCTTATTCCCACGGCGGATTCCCACGGGTAACAGTAGGATCCTGGGCCACCTTTCATTTCATCTTTGTCTTTTAATTTAGCTAATGGTAATAGTTTGAAAAACAGACGTGGCAAACAAAAACACGCAAACAATGAATCCAAATGACAACAAAGGTATGTTTTTTAATGTTTTCACATATCAGTTGATGATTCATTGTACAATAATTAGTAACAGGCTTTTGATCTATAAATGGTGATGTTTGGGGTTGTTGTTACCGATTCTAATGTAAAGCTGTGTGAATTTATTGTTGAATGTAAAGCTGTGTGAAGTTTTAATTTATTCAAGTTTATGCTTTAACAGGTTCAAAGACAAAAGTCCCTAGGTCCAAATTCAAAATCATTTCCAACAAGGTATATACTAAAGTTGTTACGTGTTTGTGGCTAAAGTTGTATACCTTAATTATACCATTAATTAAATTTTTTGAAACAAATGGTATGTTGAACTATTAGGAGGTATGGGAAAACACATATTGGAAGAAAAAGAGCCCTTTCTATTTCTCTAGCGATGAAGAATCTGGTGATGCTGACACAAAAGGTGTGAATTTATTGTTGAATGTAAAGCTGTGTGAAATTTTAATTTATTCAAGTTTATGCTTTAACAGGTTCAAAGGCAAAAATCCAAACAACAACAACAACAACAAACCTAATCCCGCCGGGGCAGGGTATAGGGGAGGTAGGCTGTAGACAGACCCTACCCCTACCCCAAGGTAAACCCGGGAGTAGAGAGGCTGCTTCCAAAGAGACCTCCGGCACTAGGTCCAAATTCAAAATCATTTCCAACAAGGTATACTAAAGTTGTTATGTGTTTGTGGCTAAAGTTGTATACCTTAATTATACCATTAATTAAATTTTTTGAAACACATATGGTATGTTGAACTATTAGGAGGTATGGGAAAACACAGATTGGAAGAGACAGAGCCCTTTCTATTTCTCTAGCGATGAAGAATCGGGTGATGCTAACACAAAAGGGGTAATAATGGTCCATTTAATAAGTGTTGTTTCGCTACCTTTATCACATTCTCAAGACTTAATCCATTATATATACTCGTTCAACTTGTAGGTATAAAAATAAATTTACTCAGGATATTGTCTTGGGACCGCCGTATAATTAAGAAGATGTACCAACCGATGGCCGTGAAGAAGACTTCTCGTACATTAAATGTGTTGAGAATTATGTAAAGGTGGTGATCATCTCGACTATTATGAACTAGAGGATAATTAGTTTAATATGGTACGTAGTAGCAGTTATGAGTAAGAAGATGTACGTTGTATCAACCGATGGCCGTGAAGAAGACTTCTCGTACATTAAATGTTGGGCCGTGAAGAAGACTTCTCGTACATTAAATGTTGTGTTGAGAATTATGTAAAGGTGGTGATCATCTCGACTATTATGAACTAGAGGATAATTAGTTTAATATGGTACGTAGTAGCAGTTACGAGTAAGAAGATGTTGTATCAACCGATGGCCGTGAAGAAGACTTCTCGTACATTAAATGTGTTGAGAATTATGTAAAGGTGGTGATCATCTCGACTATTATGAACTAGAGGATAATTACTTTAATATGGTACGTAGTAGTAGTTCTGATATTTAATTTGGATAAATGTAATTATTAATGGTGCAGTAACTGGTAACTAGTGTAGTTTAACTCTGTATCTATTTTATAACTGTAATGATAGTATTTTGGTTTGTTAAATGGTAGCAATTTTTGTTCTTGATGTGATGATTGCACAGTTAGATTTCATGGTAGCAGTTTCTGTTGTTGATTTGATGATTGCACATATTTATTTAATGGTAGCACTTTGTGTTCTTCATTTTTCATGTTGGTTTATGATTTAATGGTAGCAGTTTGTGTTAAATGGTGTCAAGTTGTGTTCATGATTTTGATGTAATTGTGTAAATTTGAGTTCTTGATTTGATATGCAGTTTGTGTTCATGATCTTTGTTCTAGATCTTGGTTCATGATTTGCGATTAAGATAATGATATATAACATTTGGAGCCGAAATTTTGATAATGGTAGCAGTTTGTGTTCTTCATTTTTCATGTTGGTTTATGATTTAATGGTAGCAGTTTGTGTTAAATGGTGTCAAGTTGTGTTCATGATTTTGGTGTAATTGTGTAAATTTGAGTTCTTGATTTGATATGCAGTTTGTGTTCATGATCTTTGTTCAAGATCTTGGTTCATGATTTGCGATTAAGATAATGATATATAACATTTGGAGCCAAAATTTTGATTTTTTTAAGTTTATGCTTTACTAAACATGTTCAAATTTAAGGCAAATTTTTAAAATAATTCAATTGTTATTTTGAAATTAGAATTTGGAGCCAAAATTTTGAAATCGCCTAATTAATTAGAAGCGGGTACCAAGAATAAGGTACGATTCATCTTCTTCCTATACCCTCTTTTCTCTCCTAAAAAAAAAAAAAAAAAAAAAAAAAAAAAAAAAAAAACACAATAATCAATTCTTATATCACCATTACTCTCAAAGCCATAATCATTTTCTTGTACCCATTGTTACTCAAGAGTCATGGGAATTCAACCCATTGTTGATAATCATCTTTTGCTTCCTGCTGATAATGAACATGATGATAACAACATAGACTATGAATCCGAAAAGTATTTTGATGAGGAAGATCTAGATGCGCCTGGAACCAACCAATCAGATCGGATACTAGCTAAGAGAGGCATGACCAGGCTATTTAAGTTTCGCATGAAATATGGCAACCCTGGTGGAATAAAGCTCAAGGTAACCTTCGATGCATTGAATAGGGTATCAGGATTACACAGAGCACTGTTTACGAGTTTTTTAGGAGATCTGGTTCGTGAGCACATAGGTTTGAAGAATCTTTCCTGGAGGAATGTGAATAAAGAAGAAAGAGATAAACTATGGACTGACATCACTGTACATATATACTACTGTATTTTTTAACCCAGTACTACATAATTTTATCTATGCAGTTACATTATGTGCAACTAATTAACAACATTGTGTTAATCTTTGCAGCGATATTTTGATGTTGACGTGACATTCAGAAAATTGGTAATGACTCGTCTTGGTAAACTGCTAAGGACTTTCAGAACGAAGCTCAGAGAAGAATACATTTTCCCCACCTAAATACACCTTCCAAACTGAATGAAGTCCCGGCCAAGTATAGTCGATTTGTGAAATCAGAAGACTGGGTCGAGTTTGTAAACAACACGACCACCGATGAATACAAGGTTTTAATTACTCATCTTTATTTAAGTCTATATGTCATTTCATAATTTTCAGTTTGCAGCATTACCACATGTAAACGCCTTATGATTTTGTGTTTTTAGAAGATAGCTGATAAAGCTAAAATGTCGAGTTCCAAAAATATTTATCAGCATAAAATAGGACGAGGTGGATATGTTTATTTGAAAGAGAAAATGGTAAGATCACATGTGTATGCACCTTCATATTTTCGTTTATCTTTTTTTAACTTTACATGTGTATGCATTTGATGTTTATTAGATCGAAAATAAAGAGATTGAAGCAGATGAAGAACCCCCACGTGGTATAATGTGGTTGAAAGGAAGGGTAAACAACGATGGCGAATTTCCAGATGATGAGATCACATCAGTGGGAGATACACTTGTAAGTTTGACTGCAAATTCTATTATTATGCTTATATACCAGCAGGATTAAATGTGTACTAGCAGTAGTAAATTGTGTACTAGCAGTGGTAAACACTAGCCATATTTGTAATTGAAGTTCATGAGCATCACTAACTCCATCTGAGCAGCATTGACACAAATAAGAGCATCAGTTACTCTAACAGCATCCAGAAGACTTTTAATCCCAACATTTCCTATATTTTTTTTTTGCAGAAAGAATCTGATGACCAGATCAAGAAATTGTCCAATGAGATTACAGAAACAAAAAGAATACTTACTCAACTGATGGCACAGTTGAGTCAACAAGGGGTGCAGTTAAATTTGTCATCTCAATTGCCAGTAGCCTCAAATGCAAGCCAACAAGGGTCTACAGATTCCCAATCGCAAGGAAATGTGTCTCCAACACAAGGAGTACCAACAGTATGTATTTCAACATGTTTCTTGTTATTCTTTTGTTTATATAATGTAACGTGTTTTATATATACATATAGGAACCTGCTAAAACTGTCGGACCTAAGAAAAAGCCTAAGTCACGACAAAACGGGCCTCCAGATTCCCAATCAGAACAAAATGTGTCTCCAACACAAGCACTGCCAACAGTATGTATTTCAACATGTTTCTTGTTATTCTTTTGTTTAAATAATTTCTGATATATGTACATGCAAAAATTCTTTTTTTAAGCCATTTAACTGCAAACTGTGGCACTTAAAGAAATCAAATATCGTTGCTTTGGGTACATACACGTGTTTTTTCAACGTACATATATATAATTCTTGATATATAATTCAATGTTTGATATAAGCGTCTTTTGTTACTACAGGTTACACTGCCAACTACAATGCAAAAGAAAAGTGACAACAACTGTGGACCAACAGCACCATCGAAGCGCAAAAGTAATGTCTCTATTGAAGCCCTAAAGCAAGCAATGCTGGCGAAGAGTCAAAAGTCTTTAAATTATGGTACTTGAGAATTTGATTATGTACGACATTACAATTGTATATTCTGTTCAGTTATATACATTCGAGTTTTATTCAATTTCAAATTTCTTTTTGTTTATGATTCTGTTTTATATATATAATATACTCATTCCAGCAGCACTAGCATAGTACTAGCAGTAGCAACTCTGCTCCAACAGTACTAACTTAAAAATACCAGTAATAACCCTGTGACTAAAAGATGCAGTCATGTATTATAGTCACGCTTATCAACATTATTGGTCACTCTTTGTTTAATTCGATGTGTGACTAAATATTACAAAAGGCCACACAAACATAAAATTCAAGTGGCCATTGGATGATCAATAGTCACACAAAATACAAATTTCTTCACTTTAAACAGCATATGGTCACACTTATTAACACTTTTGGCCACTTTATGCTTAAGTGTAAGTGACTAAATACCCAAAACAAACATGCTTTGTGTGACTGAATATTACAAAAGGCCACACAAACTAAATATTCATGTGACCATTGGATGATCAATAGTCACACAAAATACACATTTCTTCACTTAAAACAGCATATGGTCACACTTATTAACACTTTTGGCCACTTTATGCTTAATTGTATGTGACTAAATACCCAAAACAAACATGCTTTGTGTGACTAAATATTACAAAAGGCCACACAAACTAAGAATTCATGTGACCATTGGATGATCAATAGTCACACAAAATACACATTTCTTCACTTAAAACAGCATATGGTCACACTTATTAACACTTTTGGCCACTTTATGCTTAATTGTATGTGAGTAAATACCCAAAACAAACATGTTTTGTGTGACTAAATATTACAAAAGGCCACACAAACTAAGAATTCATGTGACCATTGGATGATCAATAGTCACACAAAATACACATTTCTTCACTTAAAACAACATATGGTCACACTTATTAACACTTTTGACCACTTTATGCTTAATTGTATGTGACTAAATACCCAAAACAAACATGCTTTGTGTGACTAAATATTACAAAAGGCCACACAAACTAAGAATTCATGTGACCATTGGATGATTAATAGTCACACAAAATACACATTTCTTCACTTAAAACTGCATATGGTCACACTTATCAACACTTTTGGCCACTTTATGCTTAATTGTATGTGACTAAATAACCAAAACAAAGATGCTTTGTGCGACTAAATATTACAAAAGGCCACACAAACATAAAATTCATGTGGCCATTGGATGATCAATAGTCACACAAAATACACATTTCTTCACTTAAAACAGCATATGGTCACACTTATTAACACTTTTGGCCACTTTATGCTTAATTGTATGTGACTATATACTGAAAACAAACATGCTTAGTGTGACTAAATATTACAAAAGGCCACACAAACTAAGAATTCATGTGACCATTGGATGATCAATAGTCACACAAAATACACATTTCTTCACTTAAAACAGCATATGGTCACACTTATTAACACTTTTGGCCACTTTATGCTTAATTGTATGTGACTAAATACCCAAAGCAAACATGCTTTGTGTGACTAAATATTACAAAAGGCCACACAAACTAAGAATTCATGTGACCATTGGATGATCAATAGTACACATTTCTTCACTTTAAAGAGCATATGGTCACACTTATTAACACTTTTGGCCACTATTTTTTAAATTGTATGTGACTAACTCGAAAAAAAAACACACGATGTGTGACTAAATCATCACAAACGTTACATTTATTATATTTTCGTGTGGCCATAGGGGGAAATAGTCACACATACTGGTGAATCCAACAAAACTTGTGCCTAATTAGTCACACATAGTCGGGTTTTGGTCACTCTTTTTCAATGAAAACGGACACAAACTAAACAATGTGACCATATGATACTTACGGTGGAGCGACTTTTTGTCACACACACCCAAAAAAACGTGTGTGACTATATGCATATAGTCACGCATTTCCAGTGTGACGATAGGCAATATCTGTACCAGTGAGAGAAATCCCATTTTTAGCAAAATCATCAAATTTCTCTGCGGCCAAGTGATAACCTTTATTTAATTTACTCCCATGCCTCATCAAACAAGAACTGTCACAAGATTAAGTTAAATAGCCAGTTATCACTGAGCTCCACATCTTTGATGACTCGGCTAAATTCTGAGATTTCCCTATCGGTGCAGATACTATAACCTTTAACAATGCGCATATAAATGGGAAAAGTTCTACGAATGCAAGGCGATAGGGATGAGAGTCATAACGTATATGGTAGTTATAGTCTAGGCTCCTAAATGTAACCTAGTTCTCTATAACCAAGGCTCTAATACCATTCTGTAACACCCCAAAATTACCGCAGCGGAACAGTAGAGTCAAGGGGGTATTACTTCATAATAATGATCAAGGTATAGAAAACGACCTCTAAATGAGCCGTTTTAAAATTTTACCATTTGAATTTATAAAAATCAGAGTTACGACAATAAGTTCCATAGTAAAGTTACATAAAAGTATCAAATGGTGATGATAAAGATATGAGTCTTAAAATATGCAAATGACACTAGAATCCATGCATCCACTATTACCTTAATAACCTGAGACAAACATGCTAAAAGTGTCAACCAAAGGTTGGTGAGTTCATAGAGTTTATTTAAAATATAAAGCATTTGAATAAATATTTCCGAGCAAGGGCATAAAGAGTTTTGTTAAAATGTAACACATAATGAATAAAGTTTCCACCGCAAAGGCGTTGTAAATCCACTCAGTCCCAAGTCCCGCCCATACAAGACTTGCAACCTGTGTGTCTACAACCCACTGCTAACATAATATGACTAGTACAGTACAGATGTGTATAGAAATACGTATCAATGTACGACTAGGACAAGTACAGATGTGTATAGAAATACGTATCAATGTACAAATATGAAAAGTGCAGATGTGTATAGAAATACATATCAATGCATAAATATGACCAGTACAGATGTGTATAGAAATACATATCAATGTACTAATAGGACCGTACAGATGTGTATAGAAATACGTATCAATGTACTAAGAGGACAGATGAGTATATAAATACATATCAATGTCATAAGTATTTTGACAAAACGAGTAAAGTAATTTAAAAATGTTAACAATGCATAAAGTATAAGAGAACATATATGTTTATAAATAAGAATCATGTAAAAAGTATTTTGAGTATTTGAAAAAGTAAATAAGTATAGTTTGAGCATGTATCTCCCACAAAGAGTTGTTAAACAATTTAATGATAGAAACGGTGGGGCTATGACTCACCTTAGCTGTAAGGTCAAAGTAATGTTATGTCACAAAGTATCACGGGAACGGCTCCAACACACGACCTGAATAATTGGGAAGTCTGAGATTTTGACGGTTTAAGTTTGACTAGATGTGAATAGTGATATTTATGAATTATCAAAAGTTAGTCGATTATAGTAGATGTGAAATATTTTTGTTAACTGAATTAATGAGTTTCTGTAAAGATAATTGTTCCTGATTGATATTAAGTTAATCAAAATAACTTAAGTTATACATTTTAAAATCACTATGTTAAACATATTTAGTTAGACGGGAAAGTGGTAAAATGTATAAGTTTATTAGACTTTCTAAAACTTTTGGATAAAAATGTCAAAGTTTTCAATCCTTGAGTGGTTGAAGTTGTAAAAAGTTATATAAGTTACACACATATAAAGTTGTTAAGAAAAATGTTATGTGGTTCATAATCGAGGGCTGAAAGTGTAAATATTATAATAAGTTTTAACCTTATAAATGTTTTTAAGAAAATGGCATGTGATTCGAATTGGAAGGGCTGAACTTGTCAAAATGTGAAAGTTGCAAAAATAACAAAAATGGTAAAACTGCCTTCGCCTAGGTTCGAACTCGAGACCTCTAGCTCACAACCAAACGACACAACCTACTGAGCTAGGGTGTTACTTGGTTATATTGTACGTTAAACTCTATTTAAGGTCTCGTTACAGTGTTTTATCTTGCGTAAATTTTTACTCAGTGAGTATATAGTCGTGGGTAGCATGCAAATTACGTATGTGTATATTAGTCTCATTTTATTATGTCCTCTCAAGCCTAGCCACAAAATGATTTGAGATGCCACATTTTTGGTGAAAAATATTAATGAGAGCAACAAAATAACTCGGATAAGCTATATAGGTACGTGCATTAAAAATGATAAGGAGTGAACATAAAAATTGTATATGGGAGGAAAATGATTTACGACACCAATAAATGGTGGGGAAAACACGACGTATGGGCTAGTGATTGCTAGGAAAATGGTACCACTCGATTTACGACCCAACCAAGATACGAGAGTAATATTTTAATCTTCTAAACCTCGACTCGAACTCCAACTTTCTGGCCTATTCCTCTCACTCACCGCAGGTTCAAAAAGACTTAGAGATATATTTTGCCAAGTGAATTTTATGTATGTGTGTGCATGTACGTGAGGGAGGGAGTATATATATTTTTGTTTTTCCCATACAAGTTGGGATCTTATCACTTCGAAAGGATAGGGTAAGGTACTGTCATAGAATAATTCCATTTGTCAAGTTGAGATTGTTTGATTGATCGATTAATATATTTGTACAAAGGGTTCATTTTTTTAATATTAAACGGTCGGTTTGGTTTGTATCATCCCATGTCCACATGCATGCTAGGAGTATAATATATATACTTTAATCAAGTTGCCAAAGGTCAAGTGTTTGTTACTAAGTGAATTGTATATTGGAGAAATATTATCAGATATAGTCGAATGAGATTTTGTGTCAGAATATATTTCAATGATATTGCATATTATTTAAAAGTTGACATGTGCATGTGTTTCTCATATTAGTAAAAAAAAAATATAGGCGTATAATATAGTATGAAAGTAATATATATTTTATAGTATACTTGCCTGAGTGAGGTTTGCTTTATGTCTCATTCATAAACCAAACGTTAAAAATAAAATGTGAGATTTATCACTCTTAAATCTTGGGTGTATAGAAAATTGAGTTATCTAAAAATAAATAGTATCTCGCGTGTCGAAATTAGATTTAAAAGACGCCAAGTGAATGAGATTTGTGTCGAAAGGAAGAAAGGAAATGTAATTGGGCTGAAATTTTATATGGGCTTGAATAGTGATAGGCCAAAATATATTTAAGGTTCCGTTTGGTAATTATTGAATATGTTTGATCCGTCGTGGTCCGCGCGTGAGCTCGTTCCATCGTATCATAAATAACGTAACATTGTTTAGAAATGTAATAAATAAAAAGTTTAAATTGGCTCGTAAAAATGATTAAGTGAACAGTAATGACAAGTTAATACTAGATTAACGTATACTAATGACTAGGGAATTCTACGGGTTGCTACAGTACCCACCCCTTATTTTTTAATCTCGTCCCGAGATTCAGTCTGCGTTATCTCTTAAAAGATGCTAATGAATAGTCGATGTGTAGAGTTTAAAGTATTTAGGCAAAACTTACGTATCTAGGGTTTTTATCTAGTTAGGTACATTCTTGTGAGTATCACGACTAAAGACAATTTCTCTTATGGCTAGGTTTTGGTGAGGCAAACTTTCCTATTCTCGAGCATATTCCTCAAAAGACTTTTAGGTAACCGATTTTTACTTAATTTCATAACTTCATCAAATAAGAACAGTCAAGGGACTAGGCTAAACTGGTTTAAGTAATAACTTGATTGTACTTAACATTCTCATAAAAACCTCTTCACTAGTTGTTATCCTAAAGGCTTGCCAATACTGATTGATGTATGTATGGTTACATATGTACACGTGAGTCGTGATGCACTTATAATTATGTTGCGCACCATAATTATACTTGCCTCCTTCCACACGTGTACATATCACCAAACACACATATCTCAGCGATTGAGATTACTTAAATGGTGAAAGAATATGGTGATTATCTCTCAAAAAATCCTCAAGTGAACTCTTCAAATTTCTACGGCTAAGTAATAAAATTTATTTAACTTAATCCCATGTCTCATCAAACAAGAAATGTCACAAGATTAAGTTAAATAGAGAGTTATCATTGAGCTCCATGCTTTTGATGTCTCGATTTAGATTCTGATATTTTTCCCTAAAAAGTATCCTCAAGAGAAATCCCCTTTTTAGCAAAATCATCAAATTTCTCTGCGGCCAAGTGATAACCTTTATTTAACTTACTCCCATGCCTCATCAAACAAGAACTGTCACAAGATTAAGTTAAATAGCCAGTTATCACTGAGCTCCACATCTTTGATGACTTGGCTAAATTCTGAGATTCCCCTATCGGCGCAGATACTATAACCTTTAACAATGCGCATATAAATGGGAAAAGTTCTAGGTATGCAAGGCGATAGGGGTGAGAGTCTTAACGTACATGGTAGTTATAGTCTAGGCTCCTAAATGTAACCTAGTTCTCTATAACCAAGGCTTTGATACCATTCTGTAACACCCCCAAATTACCGCAGCGGAACAGTAGAGTCAAGGGGGTATTACTTCATAATATAGATTAAGGTATAGAAAACGATCTCTAAATGAGACGATTTAAAATGTTACCATTCGAATTTATTAAAATCAGAGTTATGACAATTAGTTCCATAGTAAAGTTACATAAAAGTATCGAATGGTGATGATAAAGATATGAGTCTTAAAATATGCAAATGATACTAGAATCCATGCATCCACTATCGCCTTAATAACCTGAGATAAACATGCTAAAAGTGTCAACCAAAGGTTGGTGAGTTCATAAAGTTTAGTTTAAAATGTAAAGCATTTGAATAAAGATTTTCCAGCAAGGGCATAAAGAGTTTAGTTAAATGTAACATATAATGAATGAAGTTCCACCGCAAAGGCGTTGTAAATCCAGTCAGTCCCAAGTCCCGCCCATACAAGACTTGCAACCTGTGTGTTTACAACCCACTGCTAACATAATATGACTAGTACAGCACAGATGTGTATTGAAATACGTATCAATGTATGACTAGGACAAGTACAGATGTGTATAGAAATACGTATCAATGTACAAATATGAAAAGTGCAGATGTGTATAGAAATACGTATCAATGCATAAATATGACCAGTGCAGATGTGTATAGAAATATGTATCAATGTACTAATAGGACAGTACAGATGTGTATAGAAATATGTATCAATATACTAATAGGACAGATGAGTATATAAATACATATCAATGTCATAAGTATTTTGACTAAACGAGTAAAGTAATTTAAACATGTTAACAATGCATAAAGTATAAGAGAACATATATGTTTATAAATACGAATCATGTAAAAAGTATTTTGAGTATTTGAAAAAGTAAATAAGTATAGTTTGAGCATGTATCTCCCCCCAAAGAGTTGTTAAACAATTTAATGATAGAAACGGAGGGGCTATGACTCACCTTAGCTGTAAGGTCAAAGTAATGTTATGTCACAAAGTATCACAGGAACGGCTCTAACACACGACCTGAATAATAGGGAAGTCTGAGATTTTGACGGTTTAAGTTTGACTAGATGTGAATAGTGATATTTATGAATTATCAAAAGTTAGTCGATTATAGTAGATGTGAAATATTTTTGTTAACTGAATTAATGAGTTTCTGTAAAGATAATTGTTCCTGATTGATATTAATTTAATCAAAATAACTTAAGTTATACGTTTTAAAATCACTATGTTAAACATATTTAGTTAGACGGGAAAGTGGTAAAATGTATAAGTTTATTAAACATTCTAAAAGTTTTGGATAAAAATGTCAAAGTGTTCAATCCTTGAGGGGTTGAAGTTGTAAAAAGTTATATAAGTTACACACTTATAAAGTTGTTAAGAAAAATGTTATGTGGTTCAAAATCGAGGGCTAAAAGTGTAAATATTATTATAAGTTTTTACCTTATAAATGTTTTTAAGAAAATGGCATGTGATTCGAATTGGAAGGGCTGAACTTGTTAAAATGTGAAAGTTGCAAAAATAACAAAAATGGTAAAACTGCCTTCGCCTAGGTTCGAACTCAAGACCTCTAGCTCACAACCAAACGACACAACCAACTGAGCTAGGGTGTTGCTTGGTTATATTCTACGTTAAACTCTATTATGGTCTCGTTACAGTGTTTTATCTTGCGTAAATTTTTACTCTGTGAGTATATAGTCGTGGGTAGCATGCAAATTACGTACGTGTATATTAGTCTCATTTTATTATGTCCTCTCAATCCTAGCCACATAATGATTTGAGATGCCAGATATTTGGTGAAAAATATTAATGAGAGCAACAAAATAACTAGGCTAAGCTATATAGGTACGTGCATTAATAATGATAAGGAGTGAACATAAAAAGTGTATATGGGAGGAAAATGACTTACGACACCAATAAATGGTGGGGAAAACTCGACGTATGGGCTAGTGATTGCTAGGAAAATGGTACCACTCGATTTACGACCCAACCAAGATACGAGAGTAATACTTTACTCTCCTAAACCTCGACTCGAACTCCAACTTTCTGGCCTATTCCTCTTGCTCACAGCAGGTTCAAAAGGATTTATAGATATATTTTGCCAAGTGAATTTTATGTATGTGTTTTGATGAGTGTGTAAATACTCATCATTTTATACCCATAAAAGACATTAAAATGACCAAAAACACCCAATATATATTGCAGATATCCTTGGTTTGTGTTTTATGTGTTTCAGGTACCGAAGGATTAAAAACAGAACGAAAACGAATATTTTTGGATCGACTCGACAACAGTTGTACATTTGATCAAGTGAAGACAAAGTCAAAGTCAACCCCCAAAAATACCAAAATGACACAAATGGTCCTTGGAAATAATTTCTATTTTTGGCAGCCTGGTCCCTGGATTTTCAAATTTGACAATATTGGTCCCTTAAAGTTAAACCTATTCCATATCTAATCCAATAAAAATAAACCCGACCCACCTTTTCTAAGCTAATACCGGGGTCAAAATATCAGTCAAGCCACCCTTCTTCTATACCACTTGCCGCCTAAACCCAAAACCATACCACCATAGCCAAACCTTATCCCTGACACATCCACCCCCCTCCTAGCTTCTTCTATACACTTCCTAACAAACCAAGAAGCATTAATTGCTTCGTTATCATCACAAATAACCAGTCAAGTGGTTTTTCCCACTTTGACTGTTTTGGCGCCAAAATTGGTTTTAAAGGCTGAGATCAATTCAAGCTAATCCAAAGGTCAAGGAATGATCAAAAGAAGATAAGAGACTTATCCCACTTAAGTTTTAGTATAAATAGGTCACAATGTAGCCTTAATTGGCAAGTAGTTAATTTTCCTTTAATCGTATTGTACTTTAATTGGTCAAGTTTTATAAATTTTAATTTCCAGTTACTAATTCACGTACTTTTTAAGTTAATTATTCTAATTTAATTCAGTTGTGTACTCAGTTTCAAGTTTAATAGAAGTTCAAGTTTTCTCTTAATCCGAATTAAGCTCTTTAGTGTTTAGAATCACCCTCAAACTTCATTACCCTTGCTATAAGCTTATACAAGCTTATCATAACTTGTTGTAAGCTTATATTAGTCTCAGGATGTCCTAATTTCAAAAGATGGAAAAAGTCAATGAAAGTCAAACCTGGACCAAAAAAAGCTCTTCTGGTGAAATAAGCTGTTTTGGAGAGTGGAATTAAGTTTCTAGCTTGTTTTTGACAAGCTAGGTGTGTTACTAATCATTTAGTTCCATTTTTCATAGCCTCACAAGTTGTAAGAATTTTCCAATTCTTGCATTATTTTATAAGTTACTGTTCTATAGCTTAATTTTAGCTTATTATAGTAATTTTCTGCTTATTAATAGTTTATAATTGTATTTCATCTGTATTATCAGTATTAAAAATAGCCTTTTCTTTATTTTGCTTAAAACCTTAAAAAAACCAAAAATAGCTTAAACATAGATAGTGCTTATTTAGTGCTTATATCCAGTTGATAATGACTAATCAGTGTTTAAATAAGTTAGTGGATCAGTAAAAACCAAAAATCATAGTTAAAATTAGCTTGTGCCTTTGAAAATCCAAATCAGCCCTTCTAAAGGACTGTTTGGCTCAAATGGGTCAAATGGGTCATTATGGGTTGTCACTGTTCATCTGCACTTGTGGTTAGTTTAATCTTGCTTAGAATAACCATTGTTAGCTATTTTTAAGAACTTATAAGTTAATTTGAAGGATTTGGAGGATTTGAGTTGGATTCCTTTCTTTTAGAACCTCAACTGTTCAAATCTGCTTATCTTAGAGATAAGCAGATTTTGTGCTTGCTTTTCGCATTTCTAAGTTCAAACTAGTGAGTTAAGTTGGTAGTCAAGAGTTGAAACAATTGCAATAGGTTTTGTGCCATTTTGTGCAGGTCTTCACATCAAACCCAAAATAGCAGACTGCATCAGTTTTTATTGGCCAAATCAAGTCCTTATTTGATCTCATTGGTGCTTATTTCCTTTTATTCTAGGTAGTTTGCTAGTTGATCTTTGCTTATTTCCAATATCAGCCCCTTTCCTAGCTTATTTGAGCTTTGGAATAAGCTCAAAAGTTGCCTAATTTCACAATAAACCACTGAGTCATCAGTGGTTAATTGAGTGAACTGAGCCACTTTCCCAGCTTATTTTTAAGAAACAAATCAGCTTATTTTGGTCTGATTTTTGGTTATATGTGACCCTCAGTAGGTGAACTTTAAGTATTAACAGCTTTTGTGGTGTTTATTAATCAATTAAGTGCTTAAAATTAAGCTTGAAATTGCCTAGAATCCAAAAAGTTGCCCTGTGCATCAGTCCACTCTTGTGCTTATTTTGGTTTGATCAGTGCTTATTTCCCTGTTCTTGTGGGTTTTTCAGTTCCATTGTAGCTTATTGTTGGTTGCTTAACTTATTCCAACTGTGCCTTTGCTTATTCAATAGCTTATCAGTCATTTTGATCCAAGCTTGGGCTTATTCATTTTAGCAAACTGATCAGCTTTTCATAAGCTAATTTCTGGGCTTATTAGAAGTTTTCAAAAATAGTTGTTGTTGTGAAAATTGCTTATTGGTGAGTGCTTAATCAGTTTCAATAAAGAAAAGTCCAAAAATAAAATAAAAATAAAAATAGCAAAACCAGGGTTCAAACCCTGGTTACTGGACTCACACACAAGCACACTCACCAACTGCCCTTGGGTCTTTTTCAGTTAAGACTCTACACCCTTTTATATTTAACCCCTTTTCCCTTTTAAGCTATTCGAGCTTATTAGCTTATTACCAGCTTATCCCATTAAGCTGGCACCCTTTTTATATTTTTCCTAGGCTTGTTTTAGCATAAAGTAATTTCACAAAAAGTTTCAGAATTTTTAGAATAGTTTTAATATTTTTTATGCATTTTTCTTTTTAAAACAGTTTTTAATTCATAATAAAAAATATAAAAGTCAGAAAAATATAAATCTTTTTTCTAAAATTTTCTTTTGTCATTTATAACTTAGGAAAAATAAAATTACACTTGTAGGATTTATTTTTATAGATTTCACTTTTTAAACCCGTTTTTGTAATTCCCGTTTCGCGTTTTTAATACAATTTATTTTAATCTTAATTTACTTTTGAGAATTTGTTTCTCATTTCTTTTTTAGAATTTAAAAAAAAAAAAAAATCAAAATTCCATATTCCAATCATCAGTCACTCTAATTCCAAACCTTACACAATATCTTCGATTCCAACCTCGCTGGGACACGACCCGGGTAATCACATACCTGGTATCACACACACATCGTATTCACGGGTTTTGTAAGATAACCTTTTTCCTAAGAGGTTGACTTATCAATTCCCGCGTATCACGCGTATCCGTCTGTATTTATTTATATACGTACTTTTGCGCGGATCATGTGTGCATGTACGTGAGGGAGGGAGTATATATATTTTTGTTTTTCCCATACAAGTTGGGATCTTATCACTTCGAAAGGATAGGGTAAGGTAGTGTCAGAGAATAATTCCATTTGTCAAGCTGAGATTGTTTAATTGATCGATAAATATATTTGTACAAAGGGTTCGTTTTTTTATTATTAAAGGGCCGGTTTGGTTTGTATCATCCCATGTCCACATGCATGCTAGGAGTATAATATATATACTATAATCAAGTAGCCAAAGGTCAAGTGTTTGCTACTAAGCGAATTGTATATTGAAGAAATATTATCAGATATAGTCGAATGAGATTTTGTGTCAGAATATATTTCAATGATATTGCATATTATTTACAAGTTGACATGTGCATGTGTTTCTCATATTAGTAAAAAAAAAATATAGGCGTATAATATAGTATAAAAGTAGTATAGATTTTATAGTATACTTGCCTGAGTGAGGTTTACTTTAGGTCCTGTACATAAACCAAACGTTAAAAATAAAATGTGAGATTCATCACTCTTAAATCTTGGGTGTATAGAAAATCGAGTTATGTAAAAATAAAAAGTATCTCGAGTGTCAAAATTAGATTTAAAAGACGCCAAGTGAATGAGATTTGTGTCGAAAGGAAGAAAGGAAATGTAATTGGGCTGAAATTTTATATGGGCTGGAATAGTGATAGGCCAAAATATATTTAAGGGTCCGTTTGGTAATTATTGAATATCTTTGATCCGTCGTGGTCTACGTGTGAGCTCGTTCCATCGTATCATAAATAACGTAACATTGTTTAGAAATGTAACAAACAAAAAGTTTAAATTGGCTCGTAAAAATGGTTAAGTGAACAGTAATGATAAGTTAATACTAGATTAACGTATAGTAATGACTAGGGAATTCTACGGGTTGCTACAGTACCTACCCCTTATTTTTGAATCTCGTCCCGAGATTCAGTCTGCGTTATCTCATAAAAGATGCTAACGAAAAGTCGATGTGTAGAGTTTAAAGTATTTAGGCAAAACTTACGTATCTAGGGTTCTTATCTAGTTAGGTACGTTCTTGTGAGCATCACGACTAAAGACAATTTCTCTTATGGCTAGGTTTTGGTGAGGCAAAATTTCCTATTCTCGAGCATATTCCTCAAAAGACTTTTAGGTAACCAATTTTTACTTAATTTCATCACTTCATAAAATAAGAACTGTCAGGGAACTAGGCTAAACAGGTTTAAGTAATAACTTGATTGTCCTTAACATTCTCATAAAAACCTCTTCAGTAGCTGTTATCCTAAAGGCTTGCCAATACTGATTGATGTATGTATGGTTACATATGTCCACGTGATTCGTGATGCACTTATAATTATGTTGCGCACCATAATTATACTTGCCTCCTTTCACACTTGTACATATCTCCAAACACACATATCTCAGCGATTGACATTACTTAAATGGTGAAAGAGTAAGGTGATTGTCTCTCAAAAAATCCTCGTGTGAACTCATCAAATTTCTACGGCTAAGTAATAACCTTTATTTAACTTAATCCTATGTCTCATCAAACAAGAACTATCACAAGATTAAGTTAAATAGCCAGTTATCACTGAGCTCCATGCTTTTGATGTCTCGATTTAGATTCTGAGATTTTTTCCTAAAAAGTATCCTCAAGAGAAATCCCCTTTTTAGCAAAATCATCAAATTTCTCTGCGGCAAAGTGATAACCTCTATTTAACTTACTCCCATGCCTCATCAAATAAAAACTTTCACAAGATTAAGTTAAATAGCCAGTTATCACTGAGCTCCACATCTTTGATGACTCGGCTAAATTCTGAGATTCCCCTATCGGTGCAGATACTATAACCTTTAACAATGCGCATATAAATGGGAAAAGTTCTATATATGCAAGGCGATAGGGATGAGAGTCTTAACATATATTGTAGTTATAGTCTAGGCTCCTAAATGCAACCTAGTTCTCTATAACCAAGGCTCTGATACCATTCTGTAACATCCCCAAATTACCGGAGCAGAACAGTAGAGTCAAGGGGGTATTACTTTATAATATAGATCAAGGTATAGAAAACGACCTCTAAATGAGACGATTTAAAATGTTACCATTCGAATTTATTAAAATCATAGTTATGAAAATAAGTTCCATAGTAAAGTTACATAAAAGTATCGAATGGTGATGATAAAGATATGAGTCTTAAAATATACAAATGACACTAGAATCCATGCATCCACTATCGCCTTAATAACCTGAGATAAACATGCTAAAAGTGTCAACCAAAGGTTGGTGAGTTCATAGAGTTTAGTTTAAAATGTATAGCATTTGAATAAAGATTTCCCATCAAGGGCATAAAGAGTTTAGTTAAAATGTAACATATAATGAATAAAGTTTCCATCGCAAAGGCGTTGTAAATCCACTCAGTCCCAAGTCCCGCCCATACAAGATCTTGGCAACCATGTTCTAACATACACCACTGTATAATACTATCAATATGACTAGGTAACAGTACAGATATGTATAGAAATACGTATCAATGTACAAACTGGAAAAGTCAGATTGTATAGAAATACGTATCAATGTAAAATGACAGTACAGATGTGTATAGAAATACGTATCAATGAATAAATACGACAGTACAGATGTGTATAGAAATACGTATCAATGTACTAATAGGACTACAGATGTGTATAAAGTACATATCAATGTACTAATATGACTAACGAGAAAAGTAATTAACATGTCATAATAATTTGATAAACGAGAAAGTAATTTAAACATGTTAACAATATAAGTATAGGAAATATTTATAAATACGAATCATGTAAAAAGTATTTTGAGTATTTGAAAAAGTAAATAAGTATAGTTTGAGCATGTATCTCCCCCAAAGAGTTGTTAAACAATTTAATTATAGAAACGGTGGGGCTATGACTCACCTTAGCTGTAAGGTCAAAGTAATGTTATGTCACAAAGTATCACGGGAACGGCTCCAACACACGACCTGAATAATAGGGAAGTCTTAGATTTTGACGGTTTAAGTTTGACTAGATATGAATAGTGATATTTATGAATTATCAAAAGTTAGTCGATTATAGTAGATGTGAAATATTTTTGTTAACTCAATAATGAGTTTCTGTAAAGATAATTGTTCCTGATTGATATTAAGTTAATCAAAATAACTTAAGTTATACATTTTAAAATCACTATGTTAAACATATTTAGTTAGACGGGAAAGTTGTAAAATGTATAAGTTTAATAAACTTTCTAAATGTTTTGGATAAAAATGTCAATGTGTTCAATCCTTGGGGGGTTGAAGTTGTAAAAAGTTATATAAGTTACACACTTGTAAAGTTGTTAAGAAAAATGTTATGTGGTTCATAATCGAGGGCTGAAAGTGTAAATATTATTATAAGTTTTAACCTTATAAAGGTTTTTAAGAAAATGGCATGTGATTCGAATTGGAAGGGTTGAACTTGTCAAAATGTGAAAGTTGCAAAAATAACAAAAATGGTAAAACTGCCTTCGCCTAGGTTCGAACTCGAGACCTCTAGCTCACAACCAAACAACAAAACCAACTGAGCTAGGGTGTTACTTCGTTATACTCTACGTTAAACTCTATTTAAGGTCTCGTTACAGTGTTTTATCTTGCGTAAATTTTTACTCAGTGAGTATATAGTCATGGGTAGCATGCAAATTACGTACATGTATATTAGTCTGATATTATTATGTCCTCTCAAGCCTAGCCACAAAATGATTTGCGATGCCACATTTTTGGTGAAAAATATTAATGAGAGCAACAAAATAACTAGGCTAAGCTATATAGGTACGCGCATTAAAAATGAAAAGGAGTGACCATAAAAAGTGTATATGGGAGGAAAATGACATGCGACACAAATATATGGTGGGGAAAACACGACGTATGGGCTAGTGATTGCTAGGAAAATGGTACCACTCGATTTACGACCCAACCAAGATACGAGATTAATACTTTACTCTCCTAAACCTCGACTCGAACTCCAACTTTCTGGCCTATTCAAAAAGACTTAGAGATATATTTTGCCAAGTGAATTTTATGTATGTATGTGCATGTACGTGAGGGAGGGTGTATATATATTTTTTTTTCCCATATAAGTTGGGATCTTATCGCTTCGAAAGGCGTTGTAAATCCACTCAGTCCCAAGTCACGCCCATACAAGACTTGCAACATGTGTGTCCACAACCCACTGCTAACATAATATGATTAGTACAGTACAGATGTGCATAGAAATACGTATCAATGTACGACTAGGACAAGTACAGATGTGTATAGAAATACGTATCAATGTACAAATATGAAAAGTGCAGATGTGTATAGAAATACCTATCAATGCATAAATATGACCAGTACAGATGTGTATAGAAATGCGTATCAATGTACTAATAGGACAGTACAGATGCGTATGGAAATACGTATCAATGTACTAATAGGACAGATGAGTATATAAATACATATCAATGTCATAAGTATTCAGACTAAACGAGTAAAGTAATTTAAACATGTTAACAATGCATAAAGTATAAGAGAACATATATGTTTATAAATATGAATCATGTAAAAAGTATTTTGAGTATTTGAAAAAGTAAATAAGTATAGTTTGAGCATGTATCTCCCCCAAAGAGTTGTTAAACAATTTAATTATAGAAACGGTGGGGCTATGACTCACCTTAGCAGTAAGGTCAAAGTAATGTTATGTCACAAAGTATCACGAGAACGGCTCCAACACACGACCTGAATAATAGGGAAGTCTGAGATTTTGACGGTTTAAGTTTGACTAGATGTGAATAGTGATATTTATGAATTATCAAAAGTTAGTCGATTATAGTAGATGTGAAATATTTCTGTTAACTGAATTAATGAGTTTCTGTAAAGATAATTGTTCCTGATTGATATTAAGTTAATCAAAATAACTTAAGTTATAGATTTTAAAATCACTATGTTAAACATATTTAGTTAGACGGGAAAGTGGTAAAATGTATAAGTTTATTAAACTTTCTAAAAGTTTTGGATAAAAATGTCAAAGTGTTCAATCCTTGAGGGGTTGAAGTTTTAAAAAGTTATATAAGTTACACACTTATAAAGTTGTTAAGAAAAATGTTATTTGGTTCAAAATCGAGGGCTGAAAGTGTAAATATTATTATAATTTTTAACCTTATAAATGTTTTTAAGAAAATGGCATGTGATTCGAATTGGAAGGGCTGAACTTGTCAAAATGTGAAAGTTGTAAAAATAACAAAAATGGTAAAACTGCCTTCGCCTAGGTTCAAACTCGAGACCTCTAGCTCACAACCAAACGACACAACCAACTGAGCTAGGGTGTTGCTTGGTTATATTTTACGTTAAACTCTATTTAAGGTCTCGTTACAGTGTTTTATCTTGCGTAAATTTTTACTCAGTGAGTATATAGTCGTGGGTAGCATGCAAATTACGTACGTGTATATTAGTCTCATTTTATTATGAGATTTATCCTCTTAAATCTTGGGTGCATAGAAAATCGAGTTATGTAAAAATAAATAGTATCTCGCGTGTCCAAATTAGATTTAAAAGACGCCAAGTGAATGAGATTTGTGTCGAAAGGAAGAAAGGAAATGTAATTGGGCTGAAATTTTGTATGGGCTTGAATAGTGATAGGCCAAAATATATTTAAGGGTCCGTTTGGTGATTATTGAATATGTTTGATTCGTCGTGGTCCGCGTGTGAGCTCGTTCCATCGTATCATAAATAACGAATCATTGTTTAGAAATTCAATAAACAAAAAGTTTAAATTGGCTCGTAAAAATGGTTAAGTGGACAGTAATGAGAAGTTAATACTAGATTAACGTATACTAATGACTAGGGAATTCTACGGGTTGCTACACTAACAGTTTGCTTACATCGAGGAATCTTACTCGTAGATGGTATGAAAGGTCATTCCTAGAAAAAGTCAATAGTGTAGTCTGATTTATCGATTGAATAAGTGGTGTGGATGTCTATGGTGCCTTAGGAAAGTGATGTTCATGGATAGTTTATCTATTTACAAAACATTTCTCTTCAATGTTTGAAATGAAAGTTGCTTTTTAGAAAAAGTTTGAAAGATAATTATTCTTTACATGACATGATCCTTCCCGAATTATACATTGGTGATCAGGCTATGTATAATTGAGGACAAATGATGTAATGCTTGGTTTTGTCCAAATTATATTATGTTTCTCAAAAGTTGAATATCATCAATCATACTTTGGTTGAAAATAACGGCCAAAACAATTTACGAGGTAGGAAAATAGTTTGTAAGACATTTGTGAGACAGTTTATATAATGGTAACATGATAGCTTGTATGTCACTTGGAAGAGCATTTTGTAGGGTAGTAAGAGTCTACTAATCTGCCATAGAATGTAGGTAACTTAGTTCATAACAGGATAGTGGAATATTGTTGCAAAACGGTTGGAAATATGGTAGTGAAACAGGGAGTGTAATACACGAGGGTTGTGATATCATGGAAATAATAAAAGATAGTGGATTCATTAGATATAAAGGTACATGATACAACTAGGTTACAAGAAAGTACTTAATATAGACTACTTAAAGAAATACAGCCCAAAAGGGCTCCTCCTATGGTTTATTATTAAAGCAGAAGTTCCTTATTCTTAAACATTGTTGTCGTCCTCAACGTTTTTGATGTGCTGGAAATCTCCTTCTCCGATGATATAAGATCTTCCATGAGCTATTCCACCTTGGTTCCCATTTCCTTGATTTCATTGTTTCGGACATTCATTCTTGTAGTATCCTATCTCCCCACAGCCAAAACATGTCACTAGGGGTTCCTGATTTCTGGCAAGGATTCGAAACTTGCATTCTCTAGTCGAATGACCAATCTTCTTACAGTTGCCACATGGATTAAGACAATTCCCAGGGTTATGATGACTTTGACACTTGTTGCATTTGGGTAGGGCACCTTTGTAACCTTTCTTTTCAGTTGGGCCTACAGCATATGCCTTAGCAACTTCTTGTCTCTTTGGTGGTTGTTGAGTAGCATTGCCACCCTGATTGTTGTCCCACTTTCTCTTGTTGTTGTTGTTATAGTTGGTATTGTTTCGGTTGTTGTTGTAGTTGTTGTTGTAGTTGTTGTTGTTGTTACGGTTATTGTTGTTGAAGGTAGTTCCCTTCTTCACCACTTGAACCATAAGCTTTTGAGACATTCTGATAGCTTCATCCGGTGTGTGTAGATCAAAAGCAGTTACATCCCCACGGATGTTGTGTGGTAGCCCACCAATGAAGTTTTCCAACAACTTCTCGTTATCCAGAACCATAGTTGGACATAGCGCGGCCAATTCTTGAAATCTCCTTATGTAGGCTTCGATATCATTATATGTGGTTACTAACACATAAAATTTTGTTTCTAGCTTCTTCACTTTCGTGCATGGACAAAACTTCTTAGTCAGTAGCTTCTTGAATTCTTCCCACGTGAGCTTGTAAGCGTTTTCCATACCAATAGGCTGTGCATAAGAATTCCACCATGACATAGTGTCATCAATGAGTGTACCAGTAGCGAACTTTACCTTGCAGTCATTTGGATAATTGAATAGAAGAACTACAGATTCCGTCTTCTCAAACCAACGGATCATAGCAGTGGCTCCTTCAGTGCCTTTGAATTTTATGGGATCGTCGTTCTTAAAGTCCTTGTATGTACATTTGCGAACATTAGTACCATTAGCAGCTAGCCCGACAGCTTCTGCTGTTTCTGCCTGAGAAGCGGCTTCAGCAGCCCGAGCAACTACGGCCTCTCTTTCAGCTACTAGTGCTGCCTCTATACTATCCGCAACAAGTTTTCTAATATCAGCTGGTGTCATCGCTTGAGTAGTTTTCTTTGGCGGCATAATTCTTCATAATCAAAAAAGATAACAATAATGAGAACTCACAAACAGAAATGATCATCATACACAATATACAACCACAACATGTATAAATACAATGAAATTACAATGAGAAACAACCACAAAATATCATAAATATAATCACAACACACATGAATATAATACATGAATGTTTCGGCCTACATGGACCGATATCATAGATAGCACAACCATATCCATATAGTAGAGTCAACACTTGGTAAGTTCGTTGTACAACAACCAAAATACTACAAGTTTCTTTGAACTATGCCACACATCCCGTGGCTAGGATAATAGTAAAAGCTAGTAAAGATATAAGTCTAGTCTAGAGGCTCCCTGGTGCTCCTCTGATTGGATCCTGGTTTGCGGCATTTGGGGTTGTGAGGAGTTCTGATGTGGGGTCTGGAGTTGTGCATCGATCATATCCGAGATGGTATAGATTTCAAGCCATTCTTGAGGGATCTGCTGATGTTCCTGCTGAGTCGGTGATCTTGGTACTATCCACAAAGTGTCATCTAGTTCAAGATATGTAGGAATGGAAAAGGGGAATGACAATGGTGATAGTGGGAAGGTAGGGGCAGTCTCCGGAATCTCAAAAGTCTCAGTGGCATATCTGGTAGTCTCTTCTAAGTCTGGCTCAGGTGGTGCTAATATCTCAAATAGGTCGGAGTTATCATCTAACAATGGTGAGTGATATGGGAATGTCAAGGTATAGGAAGGTGCGAGTAGTGATGTAGGTGTATTAGTGGATGAAAAAGCATCCTCGATATCCGAGTCTGCAGGAATGATAATAGGGTGGTTGGGAGAAGACATATCGCTGTGAACCAGGTCAATATAAATATATATATAAGTATAAGTATAAGTAACTCGCATAGTGTATGTTTGAAACCGCATGTATAGTGAATATGCACTTATGATGAAATGATGTGATGCTATGATGATGCGGTTATAGTCTAGGGTCCGTGATACAACCTAGTTCGCTATAACCTTAGCTTTGATGCCAATCTGTCACACCCCCAAATACCTGATTTGTAGCGGAATGGAATACCTGGGGCGCGACTGCCATAGCATCACAGTTACAGTTATATTGAACGACCTAAAGTGTCGTTTTAAAAGTACATCATTTGATTTCATAAAACATTCTGAGTTTACAAAAGATAGGTCCCAAAAGATGATTCAAGTTTGCGGAAATAAGTTTGTTACAAACCAAACGATAGTTTAAGTGCATAAAATACAATTGAGACGCGTCGTCGTCGCGACTCTATGATAAGTCCTCATGCAGGCCATGATGTGAATGCTTTAATTACCTGAAAATATATTGCTAAAACGGTCAACAATAATGTTGGTGAGAATCATAGGTTTATGTAAATGTTTTGTACGATATCCACAAGTATAAAGTTAAGTGTGACAATGTCGCCATATAAAGTTAAGTGTGACAATGTCGCCATATAATTAAAATAATACAATTGCTATAAGCTCATGACCCCGAAGCTAGACTAATAATGTATGCCCCAACTGAGTGTTTTGCCAGACACTCTATTATGATTCAAATGTTTTGCCACCCTCAATATATCTATCCACTCACCCTCGCTTAATGTCAATTAACGGTTCATGATAAATAAAAAGGGGACTTTAACTTGGAAATGTGGTAACTTAAGCAATGTAAATGAATTTAATGTACTTGGACTCGCAATAAAATAATGTGCAATGTATTCTCCCCCGTAGGTTTGAAATGAAATATTAACTTGAAAGACGGGGCTATGAAAACTCACCTGATGCAATGGTTATGATGACAATAGTGGATACACTGAAATGAGGCGCGATCACTAACCGCAACCTAATATGAATGACATGATCTAATGTAAGTCATGAAATGATGTTACACATGCAAATACGTATGTTATCGATACCACTCGTGAAATTTGGAAATAATCTTTATCGTCGAAAAATATATTTTTGACGTCTTGTTAAGTCATAAAACACTTTACGCATATATATGTTGTAGCAACATCCCACGATCGTCGTTTAGTGATTAATCGAGAAAATAGAGTTTT
The DNA here is from genome assembly GCA_021014915.2 of Artemisia tridentata subsp. tridentata. Taxonomy (NCBI): domain Eukaryota; kingdom Viridiplantae; phylum Streptophyta; class Magnoliopsida; order Asterales; family Asteraceae; genus Artemisia; species Artemisia tridentata. The sequence continues at coordinate 141,176,512 of CP139502.1, read as the reverse complement.
TCGTCGCAAATAAAACACTTTGATAAATTTCTGAAAATGACTAAGTAGCCTCGCAAAGCTAGTCATAAGTTGGTGAATATTGAGTGTTGGGAAACGATCTCCGTGGTTTTAGAAAGCTTGCAACAACATCTTAAATTCGTATCATCGAAATTTTGTCCATACGAGTCCCGATCATAATGAAAAATAATGGTTAAGTTAGTTAGTCGAGCTAAATTGGCTGTTTTTGTGTAGTTTTCGGGTATATTTGAAAGGTCGTATTTTACTCGTTACAAGTCCGGTTGACGAACGGCTGGTCAATTTGGAAAATAGGCCGGGAGTAATTGATTTTACTTCAAAGTGTTAATGTCTCAAACTGACTCGATCAATGAGAAAAACGGCTCCAAACTTGGTTACTTGCAAAGACAGTTTTGACACAATAATTATTTAGTAAAAGCTGATAAAAATGTGTTGTGAACGTCTGGTTTCAAACGCTTGTATCTCGGTCGTTATAAGCTCGTTTTCTACGTTCTTTATGTCCTCGGCTTTGTATTGCAGCGAACTAATAGATTTTTGACATGTTGACTCATCTAGTTCGTGTTCAATGCCTCGTTTTAACCATGGAAAATCGTGTGACAGCTTGTTATTTTTCAGAAAATAGTTTTTAGTCGTCAAACTTAGAATTAACGTATCTTTCTCTTCGTAAGCTCGTTTTTACTCATTCCAGCGGCTACGGCTTCGTTTTTTAGTGTATTTTCTAAATATGTAAAGCAAAATAACCCATGATCCACTGAAATTTCCAGATTTTGCAAAAATGGACGGATCCTTATTATATATTGTCAAAAACCATTTTTATTAGTTCAAGGCTTGTACATATCCCTTTCAATCAACACCAAAGCTATTCTAAACCTACCATACACCTTCTTAGGGTGTCATGGGTTCCTAATCTTCACCAAAAATGATGGAGCTCATAAGATCACTAATATAATTCTTTAAATTCATTTTAGTGACAAAAATAAGTGGTAAGTGGTATGTAACATAGATATATTTGCATGCTTTGCTACTAGCTCATAAAAATAAATTAAGTATGAGTGTAAATGAGTAGAAAAAAATACTTAGAACACTTACTTGAGGATGATGAGTTTTTGAGGTTAATGACTTAGTTATTTCAAGGTTTTTATTTCAAAACCCTAACTAGAACACTAATAATTCTTGAAAACACTTTGATCTTGAAAAACTATGGATTTTTCTTCTTCTTCTTATGTGTGTCGATTTGTGGTATATATTTATGAGATGATATCTTTTTCTTTTCTTTTTTTTTTTTTTTTTCTTTCTTTTACTTGCACTAATAGTGTGAAAAATGAGTCTAGTTGGTTAGTATTTATACTAGAAGAATTCAAACCCTTAAAAGTGTAGTCAAAACTCATTTATTTAGCTAGGAAGAGGGGGGGCGAATGGGGGTTTTGGGGGGACAAATTGCTTGGTCAAGCCTCCTATTTGTTTCTTGACTCCATGTTTCAAGGGTTTTGTGGGCTAATGAATGCTCATGTGATTGTTGTCTAACTAATTTTATTTAAGACCAAGGGGGGGGGGCGGCAATGGGTAGAAACTAGGATTAGATGAGTAGTTTTGATACAAAAGTGTATATGTTGTATGTATTGGGTATTAAAAATAGGTATTGGTTGTTGGTTTGGTGATTAACGAAAGTTATACGTAATTAAACGTAAGTTGTAAGGAATTTACTTTGGGCGTCAGGAAATATTTTTGGAACTTTTGTAATCTTTTTGGAAGTATAAAAATACGTTAGAAATAATCGTTGGGTGAATTGGGTGTATCGGATGAATAAATGATTATCGTGTTGAAATTTCGTAAACCGTCGTAGTTATAAGCTTTAACGGTATATATAGTAAATAATTTCAAAACACCGGGTAAACTAATAATATAATTTTTAAATCACTCTAATGAGTGTGAAAATATGTTAGGATCATAGTCGGGAGTGTCAGGTATATTGTTCGTAGTAAATGATTGAGTGATGGCGTTTATTTAATAAATAAATATATGTGAATTGAAATTATGCAAACCCGTGAATGACCTAACATGAAGATGATGATATGTAGACTACTCTAGTCTTTATGATGTGTCCTCAGTGATGTTCCATGAATACGCAACTATCCCTCACGGTTACGTGAATTTTGAATACCCGTAAACCTAGTTTACGAAATGATGAATGATAACCATGAATAGTGATTTCCTTCCGGGAATAAATAGTGTTTCATGAATAGTAAATTTTTTGATAACGTTTCAATGTCGCAAACTGACTTCAAAAATGATGAATAGTAATCCATGAATAGTAAATTTTGAAGTTTGAAAAATGACCTGAAATTACGATTTGTCATATAATTAGTAAGTAAATTAAATATACCTCTTCATCTTGAGAAACACAATCAAGATTGTATGGATCGTGTTCTTCATTTAGTTTGTGAGAATGCCAAACAGAGATGCACCTTCCTTTTATTGCAATATTAACAACCATATGACTGATATCTTTAATTGGTGTTATTGTGCACTCCTTTATGTTTAGTCATGTCAAATTGTACACATAGTCATCATATGAACTGAACTAAAAACATATATATTTTGAATAATAAATTCTAACCATACCTTGTGAATGACTTCCAAAACTGGACATATTGCTTCCAGTGCTTTTCCTTTGGCGGGAAGTTATTCCTACATATATTCAAATATAATATCAGTTGGCAATTTATCAAATCATGTAAAATCAAAAATGTCGGTTTCTTATTTCATTAACAAAATACCTGAAGAAGCAGATCCACCAGTAGATGTATGCATTCCTGTGGATTTCTTTCTATATCCATTAACACCTGTAAAATGATCAATATATTGTTGTGATATAATGAAATTTAACAACAACATACACGCAATAATTTATAACCAAATTACCTGTTGAGGAACTACTTAAATTGGATGAATGAGTTTTTGAAGTCTTTCCACCCCGTGTCATTAACCCTATATAATTTTTTAAATTTTTATTAAATAAAATTTTAAAATAAGTTACAGGAACTTAATAATAATGAAACTAATTGATGGTACAGAAACAAAGTTGGAATTACCAATTTTGGCATTCTCCCGATCTGAATGTGTATCCAAACACATTGTCTGGTACCCAAAATTTCCTTTTAGACGTGGATTAATGGCTCCTGTAAGTTAATCAGTATATTATTCTTACACTAGTATATTTTCAATTTTATAACCATTAGAAAATAAATTAATTCATAACAATAATACCTGATGGTGGACTTCTCATATCTTTTTGTTGATTTATGTTGTATGCCATCCTCTTTGATTCAATCATTGAGGTTGATTTCCCTAATAATATTTACAAAATATTTTATCATATCATTAAAGTGATGTCATTCAAACATTAACATACCAAAGTTTGAAATAATGTATAGTAAGTAAATCAATTTCACAATATACACACAGTGTACACAAATTATTTGGATTAATCTCAAACTATAATACATTGTGGTTTGCTACCTGTTGTGTCATCTCTAAACATGGTTGACACAGTTTTAGTTGTTCTATTATTGGGAAGTTCAGTACCTAAGTATTCAATAAACATATATGTAAATAAACTATATAATTAATCATATTCTCATTCAATACTTTTAAACCATAATACCTTGACGATGTGTTTTTGATGTGCCACCCTCAATCATGCTTGCAACCACTGCAGTTGGTTTCTTTGTAGGACCTTTAACTGATACAAATATTAAAGTATATATGTGTTTATCCATTGTCCTTAAACTTTTACATATATAGACCATTAACAAAATAATTTTAAACCAAATACATTGTTTCTGCTTTATTGGTGTATCACTTTCAAACATTCTCACATCTGTTGTTGTACTTTTAGGCTTTGAAGATCTCACTGATTGGAAAAAGTAAAACGTTATATCTTAGTAAAATTAAATAGAAAATCAAAGCCATTATCATACTAAAGTAAAAACATAATACCTTTTCGTTGCGTAACTTGTGTGTCACTTCCAATCATGATCCCATCCATTGAGCCTGCTTTATTTTTGATAGCATTCCCATCTACAAATTCAAACAAAACTCATCCATGTAAATATAAAGTCTATGAGGGAAACATGGTTAACATAAGTCATTAACATATAAGCTGTAAATAAAAATAGGAAAAAACATGTAAACATCTAAACAGCAAAGATATAATAGAACTCCATACTAACCTAAACCTAACACATACCTATTATGCACAACATGTTTTGTAAAGAAGTTTCAATTTTATTGTTACATCTATGTGGAACATCATGTATAACATAATCATATAAGCTATCAATCAGACAATATCATTGTATTAAGAACATGTTAATGGTCATATAAGCTATCAATCACACAATATCAATGTATTAAGAATCAATATTAAATTAAAAACCATAAAATCTATAACACAAATATTGTCATAATACTTTTAAAACATAATACCTTGTGACTGCCTTGATGGTGTGTCACTTTCAAACCTGATGGCATCCATGGTAGTAGTTTTCTTCTTCACAGCTTTTGAACCTGAAACAATTATTTAAACATTGATAAGCAATTTAACACAATGATATAAACTATGAAACAAAGAATACAGTTTGTTTGTACTACTCCTTTAAACTCATAATAGCAGTACTAAATTCCAAGTTAGTCATGTTTCTTTAAACTTAGTACTGTTAAAGCTTTTTAGTAACAGAAAATTCGAAAGTATATAAGCAATTCACAATACGATTCATATAATTTTGTTTAACACACATCATCAATATAAGTAACTAAAGAATGTCAATATTAAAGGTATGATAAAAACAATTTAAAAGCACAATACCTTGTTGATGCATGGTTTCATCCATTGTAGTAGTTTTCTTTTTTGAAGCTTTCAATACTGCAATTTTAAACAGACATATGTCTCAACTCATTGAACAAAGGTATTAACAGAATTTCAATAAACCCTATTATATTAACTAATTTATTTAACAAACAATATATACAAAACAAATTATCAATACAGTACCTGATGCAAGCTGTTTTACATTTGTTATATGTTGTGGTGTACTTTTCCCTTCTTGGATATCTACAGCAACAAATATGCATCAAGATACAAAGCATACATATGTAATTTATGCAAGCACAAAATAATGTAATGATACCATGTAAGACCGTATGTTTACATTGTAAAACCCCGTGGCTAATACTTTATTATTCAAGAACAATATATTGGGTACAAGACATAAACCCTAACCCTAATGGACCCAACCCACAAGTCGGGCTTGGGCCTATTTATTCACTAATACTCTCCCGCAGTTTGAGCGGCGAAATCGCGAAAGCTCGGAGTGAAGAAGAAAACTAAGAAAGAAAAATAAAATGGGATAACCCAAAGTATCTGAAGGATAAACCAAAGTATCCCAAACAGTCGTCTCGGGAATAAGAACCCTAGATTCGACACCAACAAAAGTCATCTCGGGAATAAGAACCCGAGATTCGACACCAACAAAAGTCATTTCGGGAATAAGAACCCTATATTCGACACCAACAAAAGTCGTCTCAGGAATTAATACCCTAGATTCGACATAAAAAAAATAAAAAATAAAATAAAATAATTAAATAACTATTTTTTTTCTCGAATAAAAAATCAAAACATAACATAACTAAAACCCATCCATCAATCTCCTATTGCAAATCCTTATCCTTCCCATCAACAGTACACACCCAACAGTCCAACACTAACACACGTTCCAAGAACCTCCTTCATATTATCCCTTTTCAGGCTCTTTCAAGATTCTCATTATTATAGTAAAAAGTTATCTTATCCTTTGCCATTAGTCCCTTTTCCATAACAAACTGGTTCCAACCACGAATAAACACACTTCCAATAACAGTACCGAAACTAGGACGAGTAACATCAACAGCTTTAGTCCGGTTCATCACACGCACCACCCCCTCTAAGCTTTAAGCACAACCAAAGCAACCTAAAAACCAATCAGATGGACAGATCTAAACAAACCCAGTAGTAGCAGCGACGTCAGATTCAGATAATGGAGGTGGTAAATAAATGAACGATTTTGTTTAGGTTTGAAAAGAAAAGTAATGGAACAATGATGTATATGGATAGAGGGACGGTGTTGTAAGTCGGGTTTTAGAGGGATGAAGGGCACGACTATTGAAGGAGGGAAAAGTAGATCAGATTTTAGTTAGGGTTTATAGGACCGATAAACCCTCTGATACCATGTAAGACTGTATGTTTACATTGTAAAACCCCGTGGCTAATACTTTATTACTCAAGCACAATATATAGGGTACAAGACATAAACCCTAACCCTAATGGACCCAACCCACAAGTCGGGCTTGGGCCTATTTATTCGATAATAAATAAGACGCACAACATTCATTGTATCATGAATTAAATACAAATTATATGCGACCAAATTATTCAAGAACACAATACCTTGCAAACAACTTTCAGAACTTTTGTTTTTCTTAGCTTTTGAAAGCCTTTCAGAATGTCTTTGCCGCTGCATATTTGATTAGGTTTGCTATGTAGATCGATTTCTGTATATTAAAAATACGTATATGTTTGTTGATGCGTAGTTAATGATGTATGTATAGTGAAAAATTAGGGTTGCAATTGTGTGAATTATAGATATCTATAAACTATTTTTAGAGATAAAAGATATTATAGAATACATTCTAAACTTATCCTCATATGAATCAAACTGCATTAGGTATGCTATTCAGATTAAGCTTCCCAAATACTGTCTATCCTTCCTTGTGTTTATAGATTTTAGTTTGTAGAAAAAATACAAAACATTGTGTTGGTGCAGTGGTTAAGATGTGATTAGCACTTATTCACAAACCCATGTTCGAATCCATGCTCATGTATTTTTGAACAAATAAATTCCGGAATTCACAACCCAAAAGAATGCTTATGTGGTATCATTGTGATGATATGGAATTAAAAGATGATGAGGTGGACTTCTATGTCATTGATGACGTCGTACACCTCCAGTTATATATATGTTATAGATATATTTAATTCTAAATTCAGATTATGTTTTGAATTTCAGACTTCAAGTCGTATTCATGACAATTCAGAGGTACAACAATTTGTTGATGAAGATTTAGCTTCCAAAGATGCCACGGTAATATCCTTTAATATTTTTTAATCATTTAGGTTTTTTTTTTTAGTATTAATACTTTTTAGTATATTTTCACTTTGCCGGAGATCTTCCCGGAAGTAGTCTCCTTACCTTCAGGTTTACCCAAGGTTACAGGTATGATCTGTCTACCTTCTACCTCCCTCATACCCCGCTCTTGTGTGATTGGGTATCGTTGTTGTTGTATATATATTCTTTTTTCTGTTCTTCCTATAAGTGGGACAAACTGTATCTTCATTTATGTATTTTAGCGATATAGAATCGTGAACTATGAACATGCATGGTATCTTTTGACATTAAATGTGGTATAAATGTGTTATTCATATGTTTTGTGCACTATATATAATTTAAATATTTTTTTATAAAATTGTCGCCTCGGGTACGTGAGGTGCGCGCATTTGCCTCGGCTTTTTGACCCTTATTGCATCGATGCGCATCGCGCTTTTTAAAGCCTAGGTTTACCCAAGGTTACGGGTATGATCTGTCTACCTTCTACCTCCCCAATAACCCCGCTCTTGTAGGATTGGGTTTCGTTTTTGTTGTATATATATTCTTTTTTCTGTTCTTCCTATTAGCGGGACAAACTGTATCTTCATTTATGTATTTTAGCGATATAGAATCGTGAATTATGAACATGCATGGCATCTTTTGACATTAAATGTGGTATAAATGTGTTATTAATGTGTTTTGTGCATTATATATAATTTAAATATTTTTTTATAAAATTTTCGCCTCAGGTACGTGATGCGCGCGCATTCGCCTCGGCTTTTTGACCCTTATTGCATCAACGCATATCGCGCTTTTTAAAACCTAGGTTTACCCAAGGTTACGGGTATGATCTGTCTACCTTCTACTTCCCCCATAATCCCGCTCTTGTGGATTTGGGTATCATTGTTGTTGTATATATATTCTTTTTTCTGTTCTTCCTATAAGTGGGACAAACTGTATCTTTATTTCTGCCTACACCATAGACCATAGAAAAATGGTTCACAAAACAAGAATGCATCTTTCAAATTCAAACTTGTAACCACCGGTAATTTTTCGAATATATTTTTATACGAGACTTTCCCCGTTTCTCATAAACGGATCCTTTCTGAACTTATTTGATTTGAAAACGTGAAATTTATCTAGCGAAACGTGAAATTCGTACACAACGCGTACTGGCACAACCGACGATTTGTTTTGATTATTTTATTATTCATGAGAAATGAGGCGTATGAATAGTCTTTTTTGTTGGAAATGTTATTCTAAACGCAGTGGTGATATTCCCGTGTCTTGAATTGATCGTTTGCTATCTTAAACGAGCCCCGAGCCTCATTTCAAGAAAGATAGCCTAAATTACAATAATAGTCCCTGCAGTAAAAGTTCCATCTCCACACTTAAATTTTGTTATTTACACTTTGGTCCCTGGAGTTTATTTAACCTAACCTAGCAACTATATATACCTTGTTATAAAATTTTAGGGTTAATAAACCCATTTCTACTTCCAGCCGCTCCATCCCTCACCTCTCTCCTCCCTCTCTTTTTCCGGCCATAAAATCCGGCCACCACCATCTCACCGCCGCTCACCCTACTACACCACCACCACCAAAATAATCCTTGTGATCTCCTCGTCATTTCTATATGGCTCACGCGCCTTCTCCGGTCACCACCGTCACCACGCGCCACCCCTGCTGCTGCGCCACCATCTCCGCCGCCTAGTTCTCTTCTCTTTCTTGTCATGGTAAAATCGAGAAGACGATTGTTGTTTATTTATTTCACTTTTTCTTTCATGAAACCGGTTTATTTTGTTATGGTTTGTCGTGGATTTAAAACAAGGTAATTAGTTTTATGATTTAAAAACCGGATTAAACTTGAGATAATAATTTCGTGTGGTTAAAAACATGTATTATCGTGGTTGCTTCGTCTTTGGTCCCGAGTCGTGTCTCAGTTGAGACTTGGTTTTGGTTATGGATAGTTAATAGTTTGATCTTGGATTGGTTCCGGTTTTTGTGTTCTTGCGTGTTAGTTGTGCGGACAGATTCAAAGCCGAGACCTTCCATGGTCTCGGCATAATGGAGTTAATATGTTCTTGATGTTGGGTGTTGTTCGGTTCACAAATTCACCCACGAGGGTGCTGTTTGGATTTGGCAGCCGAGAGTCAAGGCTGAGACCATTAAGGTCTCGGCAAGGGTTGTTATTGTTGTGTTATTGTTGTCGTTGTTATATCGTTGTTGCCGTTGTTGTGTCTTCGTCAGGTCGCGAGTTGTTGGTTTAAGTCACGATATTGTCAAAAACAACAAAGAGTGAGTTGCATTGTTAGCAGCCGAGTCAAGAAGGGTGCGTTTTGGTTTTTGTTTGGGTTGGTAGTCCAAGTTTGTGTTATACTGGTTTTGTGATTAGATTTGGTTTGGGGCTCAATAGCCCATGTAAGGAGGACTTGCTTATTTGGTTGTCGGGCCAAAGCCCATTAGAGTTGAGGGTGTGTTTTGGCTACAAAATTTATTGGGTTCATGTTAACCCATTGAACTTGTGATATATAAATGGTGTTTTGACACTGGTGATCAATTAGTACGTTTCAGATTATATATTGAAATCGTGATTTGAATTTGAATACGGATTAACATTTGGACAATTATGGAATGTTATTGGATTTACGGTATTGGACGATTGACGTTATTGGACATTTTGAGAGAGGACGGTATAATATATTAAAATTTTAATATATTAAACACGAATCGGACACAAAATGTTCAATAAGCCAAAAAGCTAATATTTACGCAAATGATAACAAGACATAAAACTTATAAAACATTGTAATTTCAGATTTGGTTAATCCAAGTCTCGACGACTCGAGAAAAACTAATTTTATTAGTTAAACTTATTTTATTATAAAACGTTTATGTTTTATTACAAATTATTTGGGAATAACGGGGTAAATGTCGAAACGTACAAACTGAGTTATTTTATTTGAGGTGTTGTTTGTCGTAAACTTTTAGAGTTGTCTTCCTTGGTTTGAGTTCTCGTCAGTATTCTCTTGAGTTGTTGATGTCTCTTCTCTTTGGCGTGAGTTGTATGTCGAGTCTATGTCTTCTTACCACACCATACGAAATGTTGAAACTAAGCTCTTGATAAGTTTTGAAAATCGAGTAATCCACGAAAACTACGACACATTGTCTTTTATAAACCTTATTATTTTGCGAGCCGTATTTTGAGATAACCATATACGTATTAGGTTGTGCCGATTCTCGACCGTTGTGTACCGCCGTGCTTGTACCTCCGTGTACCATCGTGCCGTATGTTTTTGAGACCGTTGTGATATGCTCTAGATGCCAGTCGTGTCAGTTGTGATCTTGTATTGTTGTGGCTAAGGTGAGTTCATGGCCCCTACTTTTACCGGTTTTCTAACTATTTTCGGGGGAGAATACATGCTCGTTTTTAACTAAACTCATGACTGTTTATTTGGAATACGTGAACTATTTGCTCTATTTTGAATATTTGGCTGATATATTTGATCTGGTTATTTAAACTATTTTGAATGGACCTAACCGTCGTTTTGGATTTGCTATAACTCGTTAACTGGCTAAGGATTAGATGCGCGGTAGATGTTGACTTAGTCTAGGGTAGCAATCTTTTGCTATAACCGTGGTACCTAGCTAAGAATAGATATCTGCTTACGACCTAGACCAGGCTAGCAATCCCTTGCTAGAACCGTGTCACCTGGCTAGAGTCGCTTAGGGCCCTACTTGAGATCTCGTTAAGATATTGGAACGATTGGTTTTGGAATGATTGGTTTGGAAGTATTATTTGAACTCGTGGTTTACATTGATCTTAGTCCAGTGTAGCAAATCCCTTATCTTGGTCCACTATTATACTTTTTCTTAACTGTGATTTAGGCAGTTGAGCCTACGTTGAACTTGACCTGTTTATGAATGACGATTTTGAACTCGAAAACCTTTTGGTTTAACCAAACTGTTTTAAACTAAAACCTGTGAACTCACCAGCGTAAGCTGACCCTTTTAGCATGTATTTTCAGGTTTTAATGTGATAGCTTATTGATGAAGGCGCTTGGAAAGGGGCATGGTCATAGACGACTCTGATATTTATATTTGGGACCGATTTAATCATTTTGGGCCTTACTTCCGCACTATTTTCAACTGGTGTAAATTTGATACTTTTGATAATGAATTTTCTTTTAAACGGTTAAGGTAAAACCGTTCTTTGTACATTGTGTTGTGATACCAATTGAGAAGCGCCCCAGAGATATGTATGCTTTCGCTGGACCTGATTTTTTGGGGTGTTACAGATTGGTATCAGAGCCCAGGTTATAGAGAACTGGGCTTATTTTACAACCTGGACTATAACCACTTTCATGAAAACTTAACCCTATGACCGTCACGTGCCTGCCTGCCAAGCTGATGCCTCGCGTATGATTTTGTTTGAGGATATAATTGATGAGATGAGATGTTTATGATATCTTAGATGAGATGTTCATGGTATATTTGACGAGTTGTTTGACGAGATACTTGATTTTATATTTGTTGAGATGTGTGCCTAACTCTTGGATATTTTATATCCGCTCATTTTAGCTGTTCACTATAAGCATTTCCATATGCATATACTTGCACCATACCTGTCACTGAGTTACGCTATTTCCTTGCGTAATCTCACTATTGAATGTCGAGTTTGTACACTTTTCGTGGTTTTGGGAATGATTTTGGATGTAACGGACATACTACTAGTATAACTAGACTTAGTATTCCAAAATTCATTGAACCTCGGGTGAATATAGACTGATCACCTATATTCAACCAGGGACAGTGGGACATAGCCTGATCACCTATGTCCGACTCAGAGGTGAATTTTGCAATACTCAGAGTACTTATAAGGGAATTATGTCCGGGTTGACTTTTAATTTTTGGGATGGTACAGTTTCGCGTGCGTACACGGGCATGGAATTTTACTTCCACACACACAACACACTGGCATCACAACACCGCATGAACCGTAATACCCTTGGCATCGCTATACTTCTCCATTATATGAAAATCCTGTTTGCCGCCGTCTGGCCGTATTTTTGCATCGGGTCGAGTTAGATCCGATTGGTACCGTTTAAATTCGAGTTACTTATTTGTAACCTCTTAAGAGCGTTATAAGCCATCCGAGCTTACTGGAACGTTTAGATTCAATTTTGACCATGTTTGGTTTTGATTTTGGCTACGATTGGAATCGATTTTGGCCACGTCTGGATTAAATTTTTGCCTCGTTTGGATTTGATTTTGGCTACTTTTGGATTCTATTCTTGCTACGTTTGGATTCGATATTGACTCTGTTTGGATTGGTTTTTATTCTGATTGAATTCAGATTGTTTGATTTTATGATTTTGGACGTCATCCTCGATTTGGATTTGTTATTCGGCCTCGTTTTGTTGTGGCCTTGTTACAGTCGCCTCTACCCTAAGCCTTGCGCTCAATCGATGATGTTCATCTTTTCGATCGGGATTGTTTAATCGAAACTATTCAATCAATGTTGTCCCTTCCGTTTTGAGTACCTTGTACATTACCGATTCAACTAACTGATTGCTTGTGGCAATCAACTTCTTTTCTCAGAATTACACTCTGAACTCTCTAAACTCTCTATTTAGCAGAGATTCCACGCCCAGCAGAAATCTTGAGACTCTAAGGAGTAACTAAAACCGCAATTCCTTGGGACAACCGCCTAACTTCTCACTCGTCCCTCGGAAGTACCAGTGATCCTTGCTACCTCCTTACCAGATAATTAATTACATCATGAACGAAGCCTTGGAGGTAAATCCCGCGCCGCTACCAGAGAAATTGTTGATAATCCTACCTAATCTACTCACCTTCTGCTAATCAATGAAATGACAGTATTGGCAAACTTGCTCGTCAATACTCATCGGAAATCACTTCCCGGTATAGAGTGTCGACTCTTACCATTCTCTGTTCGGGATAGTTGTTTCACATCAAATTCCCGGCAATCACTCCAAAGAGCCATGAGAACAGAGTTGGAGATGGAATATTGTGTATCATCTCCAGACTGATGGCCGAAGTGGAAAAATCATTCAAGTGTTAGAGGACATATTGTGTTCCTGCGTAATTTGGCAAAAGTTAGTATCGACACCTCCAGTTGCCCAAATTCTCTTATAACGATACTTACGACTCCCGTATTTTAACGACACCGTTTGAGGCACTTTATGGCCGCAAGTGCCGATCGCCGACTTGATGGGTAAAAGTTGGGGAATACCCAGCTTACTGACCTTGAACTTGTTAATGTGACTACCGAGAAGATCGTTCAGATCATAACTGAGTTACAAATTGCTCACGAATCGTCAGAATAGCTATGCTGAAAAATGACGTAAATCTCTTGAATTTCCCGTTAAAACCTAGATTATGCTTAAAGATTCACCCTGAGAAGGTGTGATACGTTTAGTAAATGTGGGAAGCTTAATCTCGCTGTATTGATCCTTTTGAAATCTTGCTAGAGTTGAACCGATAGCACACAGGCTCGAGCTACCGTCAGGACTCAGCAGTGTTCGCAACGTTTTTATGCGCATAGTGAAGAAATGAATTGCCGATGAGGCAACTGCTATTCCTCCGGGAAAGATTGATGAATGTTTGAATGTTGTTGAGAAACCTATCGAAATCATGAACCGTGAAATCGAACGACTTTAGTAAAGTCGCATCCTTATCGACAAAGCTTTTCGAAGCTCGTGAAAAGGTCCTGAATTCACGTGAGAACGTGACGATGAATCCTCGTGTGTATGTACTCATCTCGTTTCAACCGTAACGAGTAACTTGAATTGAATCGCGAGGTCGCGATTCCGTTAAGGAGGTGAGACTGTAACCACCCGTAATTTTCCGAATATATTTTTATACGAGACTTTCCCCGTTTCTCATAAACGGATCCTTTCTGAACTTATTTGATTTGAAAACGTGAAATTTATCTCGTGAAACGTGAAATTCGTACACAACGCGTTCTGGCACAACCGACGATTTGTTTTGATTATTTTATTATTCATGAGAAACGAGGCGTATGAATAGTCGTTTTTATTGGAAATATTATTCTGAACGCAGTGCTGATATTCTCGTGTCTTGAATTGATCGTTTGCTATCTTAAATGAGCCCCGAGCCTCATTTCAAGAAAGATAGCCTAAATTACAATAATAGTCCCTGCAGTAAAAGTTCCATCTCCACCCCTAAATTTTGTTATTTACACTTTGGTCCCTGGAGTTTATTTAACCTAACCTAGCAACTATATATACCTTGTTATAAAATTTTAGGGTTAACAAACCCATTTCTACTTCCAGCCGCTCCATCCCTCACCTCTCTCCTCCCTCTCTTTTTCCGGCCATAAAATCCGGCCACCACCATCTCACCGCCGCTCACCCTACTACACCACCACCACCAAAATAATCCTTGTGATCTCCTCGTCATTTCTATATGGCTCACGCGCCTTCTCCGGTCACCACCGTCACCACGCGCCACCCCTGCTGCTGCGCCACCATCTCCGCCGCCTAGTTCTCTTCTCTTTCTCGTCATGGTAAAATTGAGAAGACGATTGTTGTTTATTTATTTCACTTTTTCTTTCATGAAACCGATTTATTTTGTTATGGTTTGTCGTGGATTTAAAACAAGGTTATTAGTTTTATGATTTAAAAACCGAATTAAACTTGAGATAATAATTTCGTGTGGTTAAAAACATGTATTATCGTGGTTGCTTCGTCTTTGGTCTCGAGTCGTGTCTCAATTGAGACTTGGTTTTGGTTATGGATAGTTAATAGTTTGATCTTGGATTGGTTCCGATTTTTGTGTTCTTGCGTGTTAGTTGTGCGGACAGATTCACAGCCGAGACCTTCCATGGTCTCGGCATAATGGAGTTAATATGTTCTTGATGTTGGGTGTTGTTCGGTTCACAAATTCACCCACGAGGGTGCTGTTTGGATTTGGCAGCCGAGAGTCAAGGCCGAGACCATTAGGGTCTCAGCAAGGGTTGTTATTGTTGTGTTATTGTTGTCGTTGTTATATCGTTGTTGCCGTTGTTGTGTCTTCGTCAAGTCGCGAGTTGTTGGTTTAAGTCACGGTATTGTCAAAAACAACAAATAGTGAGTTGCATTGTTAGCAGCCGAGTCAAGAAGGGTGCGTTTTGGTTTTTGTTTGGGTTGGTAGTCCAAGTTTGTGTTATACTGGTTTTGTGATTAGATTTGGTTTGGGGCTCAATAGCCCATGTAAGGATGACTTGCTTATTTGGTTGTCGGGCCAAAGCCCATTAGAGTTGAGGGTGTATTTTGGCTATAAAATTTATTGGGTTCATGTTAACCCATTGAACTTGTGATATATAAATGGTGTTTTGACACTGGTGATCAATTAGTACGTTTCGGATTATATATTGAAATCGTGATTTGAATTTGAATACGGATTAACATTTGGACAATTATGGAACGTTATTGGATTTACTGTATTGGACGATTGACGTTATTGGACATTTTGAGAGAGGACGGTATAATATATTAAAATTTTAATATATTAAACACGAATCGGACACAAAATGTTCAATAAGCCAAAAAGCTAATATTTACGCAAATGATAACGAGACATAAAACTTATAAAACATTGTAATTTCAGATTTGGTTAATCCAAGTCTCGACGACTCGGGAAAAACTAATTTTATTAGTTAAACTTATTTTATTATAAAACGTTTATGTTTTATTACAAATTATTTGGGAATAACGGGGTAAATGTCGAAACGTACAAACTGAGTTATTTTATTTGAGGTGTTGTTTGTCGTAAACTTTTAGAGTTGTCTTCCTTGGTTTGAGTTCGCGTCAGTATTTTCTTGAGTTGTTGATGTCTCTTCTCTTTGGCGTGAGTTGTATGTCGAGTCTATGTCTTCTTACCACACCACACGAAATGTTGAAACTAAGCTCTTGATAAGTTTTGAAAATCGAGTAATCCACGAAAACTACGACACATTGTCTTTTATAAACCTTATTATTTTGCGAGCCGTATTTTGAGATAACCGTATACGTATTAGGTTGTGCCGATTCTCGACCGTTGTGTACCGCCGTGCTTGTACCTCCGTGTACCATCGTGCCGTATGTTTTTGAGACCGTTGTGATATGCTCTAGATGCCAGTCGTGTCAGTTGTGATCTTGCATTGCTGTGGCTAAGGTGAGTTCATAGCCCCTACTTTTACCAGTTTTCTAACTATTTTCGGGGGAGAATACATGCTCGTTTTTAACTAAACTCATGACTGTTTATTTGGAATACGTGAACAATTTGCTCTATTTTGAATATTTGGCTGATATATTTGATCTGGTTATTTAAACTATTTTGAATGGACCTAACCGTCGTTTTGGATTTGCTATAACTCGTTAACTGGCTAAGGATTAGATGCGCGGTAGATGTTGACTTAGTCTAGGGTAGCAATCTTTTGCTATAACCGTGGTACCTAGCTAAGAATAGATATCTGCTTACGACTGTTGGGTTTATTAATTTGATGAGACAAAACGACCCAGAATGAAACAAGAGGGACTATTTATGACAAAGAGGAAATCTACAAAGATGGAAGATATCAGAAGATATTGTTTAATATTTAAAAGATTTATTTGTTTTATACTTATCTTCTTATGTAAGTCTTGATCTCTCCCTTTATAAAGAGATCATAGACGTGTAGGTTTTCATATAGGTCTTCCAATGTAGACGTCTAGCTAAAGGGGTGTGTGTGTGTTTAGGCGTGATCTTATAAACGCCTAAACAAGTTTGTTCGTAGCCTCAAGGATCTCTTGATCCCTGTTACTGTTGAGTAACTGTGTTATATTGAGGCTGATTGTGATAATGAAGAAAAACTTTGTGTCAATAACAATTGTTTTGTTCTATTCCGCTGTGCATATTGTTCATTGTTATTGTTAAACCCTAAGGCTCAAAACGATCCAAGAACTTAATTGATGATGGCGTGTATAAGTTCTATCAATTGGTATCAGAGAACGGTTACTATTTGAGCCAGAGGTGATGGTGAAACAAGAAAGAATTAAACATGAAGGACTTACTTGCAAAAGAAGATTTATATTTTAGTCCTTTGTAGTATTCTTGTAACCTTAATTCTGTGTTATATAAACAGAATTCAGGGAATAGGTTTTTCATTAAGTCTTCCACAATGTAGATTAAAGGTGTGTGTGTGTGTGTAACCTAGGCGTATAGGTTTGTAAACGCCTAGGGTTTGTAAGTTGTTTGTAGCCTCCAAGATCAAAGGTGTCTTTGATCCTGTTATTGTTGAGTAACCGTTCTATTGTGATCGAATAGAATTTGGAGGTGATGGTGTTTGGTAAAACATTGTGTCAATAACAATTGTTTTGTTCTATTCCGCTGTGCATATTGTTCATTGTTATTGTTAAACCCTAAGGCTCAAAACGATCCAAGAAACTATCTTCAGCACGCTGTTAGTTTCTACAGGTGGTATCAGAGCTTGGGGAGCTCGTTACCTAGGGATTCACAAAGTTTATTTGTTGACAGGAAGCAGTTTTGAAGATGATCTGATGATGGAAGAAATTTTTTTTTAAGGTACGATTTGGTTTTATGGTCTATACGAGTTAATTTATTTTATTGGGTATGGATCTGTGAAGACTCAAGAATTGAATTCAAGCGTTACCTCGTACTACAACAAATTCATTAAATTGGTTGGTGGCTTCACGTGATAAGGGATAATTAATTCAGTTGTGGGGTCGAAGTTTTGGCGTCTGATGCTTTCTATCCTTCAATTCATTATGTTATCCTCATACTGTTTCGTATATTTTAATGAATGGGTCGCTGGTCAAATTGAATTTTTGTTATTATTATTGGCGCGTGTGATTTGGTGGAGAATTGGTATTCAATTGGTCTCTCTGCAAACAGTACGAATTGGAGTACGAATTATGGTTTGTCGTATGTTGCTGGTCAAAAGATATAGTATTGCACATGGGTCTGATTGATATTGTGCTGCTGATTCTACTGCTACGCTTATTACTCTGCTGCTGCATATATTATACTCTGCTGCTAAGTTATTTTACTCTGCTGTTCGATGTAATTTTACTCTGCTGTTCGCATTGATCACTCTACTGCTCGACATATATCACTCTACTGTTACGCATATTGATTCTGCTGCTGGACTTACTCTCTGCTGCTACATTATTGCTGGATTTACACGATTGATACTTGCATAATTTACGAGCAGTGAGGGGAAGTAAGTATAGTTTTTGGTTTACACACACACAGGGGAAGTTCACACACACAAGGAATTTGATTATGTTCGTTAATGATTAAAGGCTCGAGTTAATTTTCTTATTGGAGAAGAGGAGTTTTTGTTACTTCTTTGATGGTGCAGTGGAATTTTTCAAGGTTGTGTCTTAGCATATCTTGAGGTGGGTGTTACACCTTAAAGGTAACTTGTTTGTTCGTTCAGGTGACTACGAATTGACAAAACACTTGAAGGAGTTACGTTATTTGTGCTCAGTGATTATTGTCAAGAGATTGCGGTCTCCCTATACATTAAGTATACGTTCGAAGTCGTATTTAGTACAAGGCATAGGACACAAGGTTGGTTTCTTCTACTTCAACATCAAATTGGTGATGATTATTTTTCTTCAACAGTATATAAAGCCTACAGATTTGAAGAATCATTATATGTACATGCATCATTCGAGGGGAAGTTTTTACTTTTTATTCATTCTCTATTTGTTGATAACAAAAAGGGGAAGAAATATTGTGATGGCATGGCATGGTTTAAGGGGAAGACAAAGATTGTTTCATTCATGGTGAGATTTAATTATCTCAACTTCTGCTACTTCGTCTAGGGAAGTTCGTACAAGACGGTGTTTGTTTTGTCATCATCAAATAGGGGAAGATTGTTGGGTTTATGGATTTGATGATACAAAACATAAAGAATGAAACAAGAAAGAATTAAACATGAAGGACTTACTTGCAAAAGAAGATTTATATTTTAGTCCTTTGTAGTATTCTTGTAACCCTAATTCTGTGTTATATAAACAGAATTCAGGGAATAGGTTTTTCATTAAGTCTTCCACAATGTAGATTAAAGGTGTGTGTGTGTAACCTAGGCGTGTAGGTTTGTAAACGCCTAGGGTTTGTAAGTTGTTCGTAGCCTCCAAGATCAAAGGTGTCTTTGATCCTGTTATTGTTGAGTAACCGTTCTATTGTGATCGAATAGAATTTGGAGGTGATGGTGTTTGGTAAAACTTTGTGTCAATAACAATTGTTTTGTTCTATTCCGCTGTGCATATTGTTCATTGTTATTGTTAAATCCTAAGGCTCAAAACGATCCAAGAAACTATCTTCAGCATGCTGTTAGTTTCTACAGGTGGTATCAGAGCTTGGGGAGCTCATTACCTAGGGATTCACAAAGTTTATTTGTTGACAGGAAGCAGTTTTGAAGATGATCTGATGATCGAAGAAATTTTTTTTTAAGGTACGATTTGGTTTTATGGTCTATACGAGTTAATTTATTTTATTGGGTATGGATCTGTGAAGACTCAAGAATTGAATTCAAGCGTTACCTCGTACTACAACAAATTCATTAAATTGGTTGGTGGCTTCACGTGATAAGGGATAATTAATTCAGTTGTGGGGTCGAAGTTTTGGCGTCTGATGCTTTCTATCCTTCAATTCATTATGTTATCCTCATACTGTTTCGTATATTTTAATGAATGGGTCGCTGGTCAAATTGAATTTTTGTTATTATTATTGGCGCGTGTGATTTGGTGGAGAATTGGTATTCAATTGGTCTCTCTGCAAACAGTACGAATTGGAGTACGAATTATGGTTTGTCGTATGTTGCTGGTCAAAAGATATAGTATTGCACATGGGTCTGATTGATATTGTGCTGCTGATTCTACTGCTACGCTTATTACTCTGCTGCTGCATATATTATACTCTGCTGCTAAGTTATTTTACTCTGCTGTTCGATGTAATTTTACTCTGCTGTTCGCATTGATCACTCTGCTGCTCGACATATATCACTCTGCTGTTACGCATATTGATTCTGCTGCTGGACTTACTCTCTGCTGCTACGTTATTGCTGGATTTACACGATTGATACTTGCATAATTTACGAGCAGTGAGGGGAAGTAAGTATAGTTTTTGGTTTACACACACACAGGGGAAGTTCACACACACAAGGAATTTGATTATGTTCGTTAATGATTAAAGGCTCGAGTTAATTTTCTTATTGGAGAAGAGGAGTTTTTGTTACTTCTTTGATGGTGCAGTGGAATTTTTCAAGGTTGTATCTTAGCATATCTTGAGGTGGGTGTTACACCTTAAAGGTAACTTGTTTGTTCGTTCAGGTGACTACGAATTGACAAAACACTTGAAGGAGTTACGTTATTTGTGCTCAGTGATTATTGTCAAGAGATTGCGGTCTCCCTATACGTTAAGTATACGTTCGAAGTCGTATTTAGTACAAGGCATAGGACACAAGGTTGGTTTCTTCTACTTCAACATCAAATTGGTGATGATTATTTTTCTTCAACAGTATATAAAGCCTACAGATTTGAAGAATCATTTTATGTACATGCATCATTCGAGGGGAAGTTTTTACTTTTTATTCATTCTCTATTTGTTGATAACAAAAAGGGGAAGAAATATTGTGATGGCATGGCATGGTTTAAGGGGAAGATAAAGATTGTTTCATTCATGGTGAGATTTAATTATCTCAACTTCTGCTACTTCGTCTAGGGAAGTTCGTACAAGACGGTGTTTGTTTTGTCATCATCAAATAGGGGAAGATTGTTGGGTTTATGGATTTGATGATACAAAACATAAAGAATGAAACAAGAAAGAATTAAACATGAAGGACTTACTTGCAAAAGAAGATTTATATTTTAGTCCTTTGTAGTATTCTTGTAACCCTAATTCTGTGTTATATAAACAGAATTCAGGGAATAGGTTTTTCATTAAGTCTTCCACAATGTAGATTAAAGGTGTGTGTGTGTGTAACCTAGGCGTGTAGGTTTGTAAACGCCTAGGGTTTGTAAGTTGTTCGTAGCCTCCAAGATCAAAGGTGTCTTTGATCCTGTTATTGTTGAGTAACCGTTCTATTGTGATCGAATAGAATTTGGAGGTGATGGTGTTTGGTAAAACTTTGTGTCAATAACAATTGTTTTGTTCTATTCCGCTGTGCATAATGTTCATTGTTATTGTTAAACCCTAAGGCTCAAAATGATCCAAGAAACTATCTTCAGCACGCTGTTAGTTTCTACAACGACCTAGACCAGGCTAGCAATCCCTTGCTAGAACCGTGTCACCTGGCTAGAGTCGCTTAGGGCCCTACTTGAGATCTCGTTATGATATTGGAATGATTGGTATTGGAATGATTGGTTTGGAAGTATTATTGGAACTCGTGGTTTACATCGATCTTAGCCCAGTGTAGCAAATCCCTTATCTTGGTCCACTATTATACTTTTTCTTAACTGTGATTTAGGCAGTTGAGCCTACGTTGAACTTGACCTGTTTATGAATGACGATTTTGAACTCGAAAACCTTTTGGTTTAACCAAACTGTTTTAAACTAAAATCTGTGAACTCACCAGCGTAAGCTGACCCTTTTAGCATGTATTTTCAGGTTTTAATGTGATAGCTTATTGATGAAGGCGCTTGGCAAGGGGCATGGTCATAGACGACTCTGATATTTATATTTTGGACCGCTTTAATCATTTTGGGCCTTACTTCCGCACTATTTTCAACTGGTGTAAATTTGATACTTTTGATAATGAATTTTCTTTTAAACGGTTAAGGTAAAACCGTTCTTTGTACCTTGTGTTGTGATACCAATTGAGTAGCGCCCCAGAGATATGTATGCTTCCGCTGGACCCGATTTTTCGGGGTGTTACAAAACTATTGGTAGTTTCTTAAACCATTCGCTTGTAAAATATCAGATGAAATTTGACAGTGTACTAGTGTAGACACAGTATGATGCCTCCAGCTTATTCAGTTAGATATATATCAAGACCTGGTATTATTTTTTTAGTCCTAGTTATGATCGGCACATCTGTTTAGAGCTGTGCTTGTGCAGCGCTGCAACACGATTGCGAAACCAAAATTGCAAACTTTCACACCAATTACATTTACCCTGTTTGTGTTCCGTATGTACATTCATAACGTTATAAAGTTTATTATTGTTGCAACAACTCCTTAGATGCTTTTGAAAATCTGATTTTTGTCTCTAAAAATGGGAAAATCATGATATAAGTTTAATTTGTCAAATACTGCAAAATTGATTATTGTAAAATTAAGCTGTTATAATCAATCCACAGCACTTTGAACACCCCTTTAATCTATATGAGATAATTTCATGGCTTCTAACAGTTTGACTGAAATATTTTTCAGGTGAATTAATAATGCAAACAATTAGACAAGAGATGGAGAACAACAGGGATTGCAATGACAGGCAGAGGAATCGTTACTTGATTAGCGAAGGAATGGAGAGACAAAAGAATTTAGATGAAATGCTCGATATGCAAGGCCATTGACCATCAATCTGAGACTCGTCCTCATAGTTGCATAGCAGTCAACTCAAATTTAAAGCATCTGCAATAGATCTCTCTTATTTAAAATAGCAGATTCGGAGGTATGTATTCTGCTAGTCGTTGACAATTTGTTGATTTAGTGAGTGTTATAATCTTTAGATTGAATCTGTGACCTCTTTGTATAACACCTTATAAATATTATATATGGATTGAATTCCAATTACAATAAGATGGTTGGCAAACGGGCAACAAGTTGCGCCGCAACCCCCTTTTGAATAGCAAACCCAATCCTACTAAAAATGAAATTTTGTGACTTAGGGGTTGAAAAATTACTTTGCACTACCCGTTGAACCCTAGTCAAAAACCCCCTTGCCTCCTGTGCTAGAAAACCAAATGTATCAAACCCAAAAGGGATAAACACGTGTTGATTTTCTAAACAAGCCTTCTCGTGTTTAGCAACTTTGTTCGATTCCGCTTTCAATGCCGCTTGTCCCGCAACAAACCCATTGTCCTTAATCCCAACAAGAGGGGACACCCCAGTAAGATCCACACAGGCATGTTTCCCCCCGGCCCACCCAAACACAAGTACATCCGCGGGCCGTAAAGTAGACCTCCCTTCAAGCGGATCCGTTAGAAAGTTCACGGGGGCCTCCTTTTTAGAAGAAATTCATGCTCGTTTAAGAACATCATGTAGAACATCCCTAACCAAATCATGCCTATATTTAAAACCAGGTAACTCCTTACAATGAACCGCATGATCACCAAAGGAATCCAAACAAACCTTGCGGCAGACTGGGCAAGGCTCATCAACCGGAAATAGAGGGATCATTAGCCGGTACTTAAGGATAGTCCGGTACTCCAGAGCCGACATGTGTTGGCCTAGTCCTTCAATGGGGATAACCATCAAGAAATTCTGAGCATGAGGAGCTTGGAGGCATTCAAACACTGCTTTTTGTCGAGGGGATAAATCAAACTTCACTCCCAATCTTTGGACGATTCCACTAAATAGGCCACACGCCAAAGCATTCTGGGCTTTACGGGGGGCGGTGTCCTTGTTAGCGAAACCACTAAGATCGAAATCAGGGAGGGACATACGCAAGTGATCCATCGCATGTACTCTATTAGAGTAGTAATTGCTTGGCATGTATGGTATAAATAGAGTTACCACGCAATACTTTTCCTTACTTTCCAAATGGCTCCTATAATATTTCGATAGGTGATTTAATTTCTCATATGTAGTTCTATATTTGGTGGCTAGTTCCGACATAGTTTGTTTTTCCATACACTTTGATTTATCAACTTTCCTCTGTTGAAATCAAGATGAGAATTGAGAAAGTGTGGTTTACTCTGTTATCTAATGGCAAGCACATAGTTACCAGGAATGGAACTCTCCGGTAGGGGATCGCGGTTCGCTAGGTCCCTAAAATTTGGTAAGGGGGTAGGCTCATTTCGGAACGACCCGGCACGGTGTACCATTGCATTTGTGGCCTATAATAATTAATGATATAAATTTCCTAAAGTATTCTTTGATACAAACTTTCTATTATTATTATTATTATAAGTATATATTAAATCCCATAGCAAACTACGTCGTTTTGCTTAGTGGGTTTCCCGCCAATTTTTTTGGGCTTACTTTGGCCCGTTGAATGTTGCCCAATGATGCCGGTCAAATGGTTTCATCTTCGGCCCATTCTATGTTTATATTCGGAGCATGTAGAAACAAATGGCAATCTAGAAACAGATTCCATGAGAGAGAAAAAAATATTTACAAATCACACCCTTGAACTTCTTACTATTTACGACTTTTTTATGCAACAAACTTTATTTGTCAAGTATCTAGCAGATATCTCGCGAATTCTTGAATACAAAAAATACCAGCAATAAGGTCTCTCGATAACGAACAAAACAAGCCCAATATTGATACGCTTTTGACGGACGTACGGTTTTATAAAAAATGTTGAAGTTTAATATATGTATACTTTTTAAATAAAAGAACTTTCAAAATGCACCCTTAACATATCAAATAACTTTAAACTTTTTTAAAACTATAAAGGCCAAAGACGTGCAGCTGTATAAAAGTTTATATATACTTCTTTTGTTTATATAGCAAAGTTTATTTATTAAATATATAACAAATATTTAACGATTTACGTCATAGAAACGCCGTAAAAAAAAACATAACACATTGTCATTATAACAAGTACTATCACTATTCAATGTATTTAAACTCATTCATGTGACTTATACCGCTGGATAATATTATTAGCCGTTTGAAACTATGCTATTTTATGTCGTTTTAGACTTGGTCTACCAAATCGCTATATTCTTTGATAAACAACATTATAAACCAAATACAAAGAAAAAAACCTCCGCTAGGCCGCAATGCGGCCGGCCGCCGCCATGCTTGTTATTATAATACTCAAAACAGGTTTTTCATAACCAATAGTCTAATACATAACTCAAATATGGTAAAATCTTCATCTTTACCCGGTAAACTCTCTTTAGCATATCATTATCTACCTTCCTTTTGTCAAACTCTAGGACTTTTGTATTAGCCAGAGAAGAAAAAATTGACATTTTGAGTGGATGTTAAATTTTGCAACATGTACATATATGTTTGGTTGTTAAATTTTACGGTACTAAACTCTTACACGTATGGCAAATTAAAAATTGAAAACGTATGTCCATTTTAAAATGAACACGTATGGCTATTCTAGAATGAAACACGTAGGGCCAAATTGGTAGTGTACACGTATGGAACTTTGGAATGGAATACGCATGAGAATTTTTGAAATAAACAAGTTAGAATGTTCCTAGGATATATTTTAAGAGTTTTTAAGATATAGTTTAATCCCGATAATTACTAACGTTAAGTTCTTATGTCACGAAACTTAAATCTGGTTAACGTAAAAATATAATATTTATAAAAATATCAAAATTTATTAATATACTTTAACTAATTATATTAGACGTATGATACGTTTAACGGAGAGCGTATACGTTAATAAAATCTAATAGGTTTGAGTATTCGTACTACGTAAAAAGTATAATGTAAAAATAAAAAATAACAAAGTGACAATAGTTCATATAAAATATATAGACCTATTTCAATCTTGTGTTGATCGCGAGTAAAAGTCATACGATTAATCTTTTGTGACTGTTACCAAAAGTAATATAATTTAATAAAAATATAATAATAATTGGCATTAAATATTTACAAATAGATCTGAAATATACGAGGTGCACTCCTTATTTGGTTACTTGGTCACGAGATGAAATAAATATATTTAAAATTATTGCATTAAAGACTTGTAATATAAATTTTAAATATTGTACTTTAGAGTTGTAAAATTAAATAAAATAAAGTTAAGGTTTTGTGCTTTAAAGACTTGTATTTTAGATATAAAATATTGTACTTTAGCATTTATAAGTTAGTTGTGTAAAACCATATCTATATTAAATCAAAGTTTCATGAAAACTTTAATAAATAGCAAATGTTCAGTTTAAATGTTTAATAATTGTTGTTTAATGAATTAACGTAAAGTGATAAATGAAAGCTGAAGAATGTTTACTTGAAATAAATATAAAGTATTTTTATTAGGAATGTAAGTTACGTCAAATTAGTTTATTGTGATCAGATAAATTGGTAACGTTTAAAAAAAATTTATTCGTAGAAAATGGATAAGTATTAAATTAATATAGTGAAAATTTACCGGTGGTTACATCTTTACCGTTTTGTATCTCAATCTAAGAATATTAACTATAATTGGTTAATACCACAATCTTGTACACACGTACTATAACCGAATTAATGAGATTGCTAGATCTTAAAAACACAAAATAAACCAAACAATTTCATTTATAAAAAACAAAGTAGATCGACCCTTTTAGGGTTTATAGTCATCGACCAAAAGCAAAGAGAAGAAGAAAAGGTTTTAGGGTTATAGCTAGTGTACAAGATGTAAGTAATGAATAACCCCTAGCCTTGTATTTATAGACTTAGAATCTTGGAGAACAAGTTGGCAAGGGAATGGGTTTCCCTAGCCCATACATGACCGGCCTAAGGGATCCCTAAGGATTCCGAAAGCTTCTTGTTCCTCTAATTTCATCTATAGTCCTTCTCTTATTCCCTAACGGTCGTAGTCATTTCCCGTTAACTACTTAACGTCCGTTAGTCGTTATTTTTGTGTTCTAATAATTAAATACATAACGGTTTATATATTAATTATTATACATTAATTCCTCATACGTAATGTGTGCAATCCCGTGGTCCCGAGTTCGATTCTAGACATACACACATTAATATTTGTCCATCAAAAGCAATTAGGAAAGTTAAAAAAAAAATAATAATAATTTATTACTATTTTGATTTTTATCAAAGCAATTAGAAAAGAGTTTTACCTTTGACTATTATTTTTTGATTTCATTTAAATTTAGTTTGATTAGAGGTATAGTAAGATAAACTTAAACAATTTCAACTTTTATATGACTATATTTATGCATGAACAATTATATTAGTAATTTATTACACGTTATTCCTAAGTAATGCATTAGCAACAATGACAAATCAATTACCAAATAATGTAGCCACGATCAAATGAAAGCAAACTACGCCAACGAATTAACTAAGCACGAAAGGTGAACGTAAGATGTAAATATAACATAGAGTTCACATTTTAGATGTAAATATAGCAGAGAATTCGCATTTTACATGTAAATATTCATTCAATAAATAATTTTGTTAGATAAATGCTTGTATCGCCAAAATACCCTCAATCACGAGCCTTTCTTGTTACCATACGCAAATCAATTTTACCATTCTCTACTGATCCTACATTTTGCTAGAGAGGATCTATTACATTGAGCATTTATAAATATAGCATTATGTGATGACCCAGTTAGTTTGAAAAGAGTGGACCTCAAAATTAAACGTGGAGCGAGTAAAAGTGGTCAACACTTTCATCCAACTTAAACTCTTACCAAGCATATTTTAATCAAGTATAATTTATAACTTGCTATCATAATTTGGGAAGAAGATTAGGAGGAGGAATTTGGCATAATTTCCTTTCCCCTTCTCTTCTCTTCTCTTCTTTTCAAAAAAACTCTTGGGATCATGATTATTTTTCAATTTCCTCTATACTTCTCTTATTTTCTTTCCAAATAAAAACTCAGGAACAGAATGAGTTGATAAGAATACCCTTTTACCCACAAAAAAAAAAAAAAAAAAAAAAAAAAAAAAAAACTTAATTACTTGTAAGTAAACTTTAACCATTTAACTTTGTCTTTACTCAGTATCATATTTTGTTTGGCTAAAACCAAATGAGTAAATTACACCGTTCGTCCTTGTGGTTTGTCCAAAATCACTGGTTTAGTCCCTAACGTTTAAAAGTTGCGTATATGGTCCCTCTGACAGCAAACTAATAACACCCTTGGTCCCTGAGGTGGATGTCCGTCAATTTTGCCGTTAAACAGCCCTCACGTGATAAACATGTGAGGGTAATTCAGTCTTTTTCCCCAACACAGGGACTATACATGAAATTTAATTCACTTATTTCATATCTCATGTCTCATCCACTTCTCCTCTTAGAACCAGCTCCAAAATATAAACAAAAAAACAACATTTGTTTCTCTTCTTCATTTCTCAGTTCTAATAATATCTAGAATGAAAAGAAAAAAACACAAGCGTACTATGATTTCGATCACTAAATCATTTACACACATATGGACCGGGACGGACTATTAAGAAACACACCCAATTACCTTAGGTACAGGCCATTGTGTGAAACCATAAGTTGAGCGGTTTTGGGAAAATACTCTCTTTTCAAGCAGGAGGATGGACCTTTACTACGTGCAAATCCAAATTCAAATAGCCAGTGAGTCAAACAATGTTGAACCAAACACCCCTGTGAAAATCAGCAAATCAGTTCAAACACCCCTAAAAAGATCATCAATTTGAATAATAAGTGCATTATAAAAGCACACATAATATACAACTTAATAGAGCAACATACAAGTGCCAAAATCAGTAGCAAGTCGCATACATAACGCTGAACCAAACACCCCTAAAATCTCAGCAAAAAAGTCCAAGAAGCACAAAAATCATTTTTATTTTACATAAGAGAGGGTTGTATCTTCTGTTTCAACTCAAGTGCTACACGGTCGTAGTTTTTCACAACTTGTTGGGTGATATGCAAGTGTCGATCGAAACCAAATCCACTTTTCCGTCTCGGTTGTGGCTTATCAAGATTTGCTTCATGAAGGGCAACGCTTGCTTTTGGTTGGATAGATTATAGGCGTACTATGATTTCCATCTTCATACCCTTAATCTGTTCAACAACCCATCACCGCATACACACTAATGGAGCAGATCTGTAAAAACTCTAAACCCAGTAAACAAACACCCACACAACAACCAACATGGTCGGCAGCTAAAACGACCAACCACCACCAATCTTCGCCGGCGAGTTCCTTCTCTACCTCCTCAAAAACCCACCTCGTTTAATTCAGTCTTTAATGGATTCAACTTTTTGACTAGATGTTGCTTAAAATCGCTGCTAGTTTCACCATTAATTTCTTCTTTCACCAAAGCACCATCGTTGGACTTCACATGATAATTATTAGATGCATTAGAACTTTGAGATTTCTTCTTTTGTACATCTTTTAGCAAACCTATTATGCCTACAACTGAGGAGGATAAACCACATTTTAGGAAAACCTTTTGTACATCTTTTGTACATCTTGTCGCATTTCTTTTAGCAAACCTTTTGTACATCTTGTCCGTCATGTACTTAATCCTCGTTGACATGGAGGTCACATCTTCAAATCTAATGGAGTACCCAACCTTTTGCCCCAACTCAACACCAAATTCTTCAGACTCATCAAAAACCATCCTCGCACTCTCCACATCCTCATTCTTCCCATACCCATCAATCAAACTCGTCCACAACACGACATCCTTAACCAACATTTCATCAAACACCTTACGCGCATCCCCCATCTCACATTTCCCCGCGTAAAACTCAATCAAACCACTCCCCACAAACCCATCATCCCCACAAACCCATCTACAAATAAAGTTGACCAAACAACAATATAGTCAAATAAAGTTGACCAAACAACAATAAATAAGATCTCAGTTGTGTTCTTTCTTTGATTCAAATCTGAAAAGACTTTCATGAAACGAACTAATTAACCATCATTGATCTATGTTGAAACATAGCTTCATTGAATATCCGAAAATTAAAGAAAGAATAATAACAAACATGTTATATTCAATCTTTATTTCGTTTTAAGCCACACAAATCGAAGACAAAATCATTCAACAAACCTATTCGAGACCTTTGATAGCAACATCTTGAAGCCAAAGTTGTTGGGAGTCCTTGTGTCATATAAACAATTGAAGAATCGAGGTGGGTTTGGGAATCTGAGACGAGATGAGTTTGTTGGTTATAAGAGATTTGATGATATTGTGTTTGTCATGGATTTTTTTACTGCGTTTGGTAAAGATTTGATGATATTGGTTATAAGAGATTTGATGATTTGATGATAGTGTTGGTTTGATTTGTGTGAAATGGTGTGTGAATGGATCTGGGTGTTGATATTTAAGTATCAGTCAAAGTCAAAGTGTGTGTTAAAGTGTGTGTTGAGGCAAAAAGACGTTATTACCCTCACGTTTTAGTCACGTGAGGGAACTTTAACGGAAAATGTGACGGAGGGACCAAGGGTGTTATTAGTTGGCTGTCAGAGGGACCATATACGTAACTTTTAAACGTTAGGGACTAAACCAGTGATTTTGGACAAACCACATGGACGAACGGTGTAATTTACTCAAACCAAATATAAGCTGTTTCATTTAGCTAAAACCGAAAAAGACTTAAAAATAGGTTGTTGGACCTGTATGTGACATTTCATCGAACAAAAAATAAATTGAAAATAAAAGTTCTAACTAAAGTTAACAAAAAAATAGAACTTTTACCCGACCATAAACCATACAAAAAGAAAAACATGTTGATACCGAGATATGAATCAACTTCAATGAAACAAACCTTAAGTGGGCGGGTATATATGTTTTCACATGATGCCTAGCTTTGATTACACACGCTCTACACTTAAGAACAATGCTTCATTTGCAAAAAAGGGAAAGAAAAAAACAAAGTAAATGATTATGTATTTTGAGATGAGATGAGATGAAGAAGACGCATATGAATAAAGCAACATAAAACTAAATTGATCTGCATATGAAATTAGTATTTTTGAAATCCAAATTTTAGATATCTGTGCAAAAGAATGCGGATTTCAATAAAATTGAAAAATACTACTGATTACTAAAATTAAAAGGAAAAACAAATATTAATATTAGTTATTACATCAGCACAAATTCAATTGATAGCCTACTGTAAAGACACGTATGTCAAATTCCTATTTCATAAATGCTCTATAAATCTTGCATCGAGTAGAAGATATGAACATATGTTTTTTTTTTTCTTCTGGTGAGTGAGTGGTGATTTTAGCAGTATTTGGACAGCTAAAATATATCTCGTAACATAGATCCAAGTAATCCAGCGTCTCTTATGGTTTTTCAACTTGCATATAGAGATGCAAACACCAAACATCCAACTTAATTAACTACAAGAACCAAGTTTCTTACTACTTAATTTGTCGTCATTTATACAAGTAAAAGCAAACTTCTAATCTTTATATTTCAACTTTAGTCAAACTTATAATAGAATCTATATTATTTAGTTATTATATATTCTTAGGATACAGAAATTATGTTATTTCCTTTATGTTCAAAGGTAAAACCAATTTCTTTCATGCCGTTATATGTCACCCATGCTTTTATGTTTTAAGTATCTATTCATATATGCCTTCTACGCCTTTATCCTATTATGCTTTGATCTGTATCAGGGGCGGAGCCAATAGGGTAGCGGGCAGGTGCTCAGCCCCCCCCAACCGCCCCAACTTCTCCGGCTTATAGTTTGAATTTCACTATTTCAGGCCATGTTTCATGACTTTCATGTAGTTTGGCACCTGCTGTTAAATAACCAGATATGGTTTACGTATATTTTTCTTCTTTCATGGACGGGAGAAATAGTTATTATTTAATGTTTAGAAAAACACGGCTGACGGCCGGGTTTGTTTCTATGGGGAAGAAGAACACAATGGCCACATGCATGTTGAACAAAGAGATTATTTAATGTATTTGGCTATTTGTGACCCTATCTAAATGTACATCTATGCCCTTTCAGTTTAAACATTGACTATATTAACCCCAATCTTAAATATAATGTTGAAAATGATTTGGTTAAAGACACAACAAGCCCAATGACCCAAAATATATATGTTTTGTACAGTCAGCCACCCTCAACTCACGTTACAATTGTATCTTTTCCTTGGCAAAATCAAAATCAAACTAACCCTCAAATTTAAATTTCTAGTCATCTCGTGATAAGTCATTATTTAGTACTCCCAACGTTTCAAAATAAATGTCAGGTTTGCGTTATATAAGAAATATCGATGTCTGTCAATCGTTAAAAAAAATCCGGCCCCCCTTAACCCAAAATCCTGGCTCCGCCCCTGATCTGTATACTCTTTCTCACGCACATATTCAAACACACACACACACTCTCTTATGTTTGCTACATATTTTTGCTCGCGAAACAGTCTTGCCGGAGATCTTTTTGGAAGTGACCCTCTCTCGGGTAGGCATGTGACTGTCTACATTCTACCTCCCCCATACCCCGCTCCAGCGGGAT